>JAZBGW010000004.1:31499-41719 GCA_037464815.1 Mylabris variabilis
TCAATTTCTTGTGGTTTAGGTTGGCAATAATTGAATGGATCACCAGTGTAACCTTCGGGACATGTACAGATTGGCGTATGATTGATTACATTACATTGTGCACTGACTCCACAAGATCCTGGACAAGGATCTCGACATTTCTCTCGAATACATGCTAAATTACTTGAACATTCTGAATTTATTGTACATTCTGGACGGCAATTTGGTGGACTGCCTATATAGTTTGGTAAGCAAGTACATGCTGGATTACCGCCAGTATTCTGGCATTGTGAGTTTGGACCACAAGGTGACGGCGTACATGGGTCTCTTATTGGTTCTTCAGTTATTACTGGAGCTGGTTCTAATAAAGAAATAAAATGTTTAATTGAAGTCGGGCTTGAAATATTTTAACTTACGTGGTATGGGGAAACATCTACTAAATGGATCGCCTGTATTTCCTGGATTACAACTACATATAGGACTATGATTAATAACTTGACATTTAGCATTTACACCACAACTTCCTATGCACGGATCACCACATTTCTGGTTAATACAGGCTTTATTTTGTGGACATTCTGAACTAACAACACATTCTGGCCGACAGTTGGGTGGACTTCCTGAATAATTCGGTAAACAAGAGCATACTGCTTGGCTATTAACTTCACGACATTGTGAATTTGGACCACATGGGCTAGGTTGACAAGGATTTGAAGGTTCGGCCGATTGTGGAGTAACGGGTGGAGGTAAGCTACAATATGTGAAAGGATCTCCAGTAAAGCCATTAATACACGTACATGAGGGAGAATGATTAACCACTTGACATTCTGCGTTTTGACCGCACGTTCCAGGACAGGGATCCTTACATTTTTGATTAATACAGGCACGGTTCGATGGACAATCTGAACTTATTGTACATTCTGGTCGACATCCATCATATGGATTACCAATATATTCTGGTAAGCAAGTACACGAACCAGCGTTATTTCTGACCCTACATTCGGCGTTTGCCCCACAAGGGGAAGGTGTACAAGGTGAGATATTATCCGCCAATATTGGAGGTTGATATAGTGTACATATCAAGAATGGATCACCAGAATAACCTGGTAGACAAACACAATTCGGCGTATGGCTAACTACACGGCATTGAGCATTTTGACCACACGTTCCAGGACAAGGATCCTGACATTTTTGATTTATACAAGCTAGATTTGATGAGCACTCTGAGTTACTAACACATTCAGGACGACAATTTGGTGGACTTCCAATGAAGCCGACTATACAAGAACATGACGGTGAATTATTAATCTCTTTACATTGTGAATTTGGACCACATGGTGATGGCTGGCATGGATTTATTGAAGGAGCCGGTTCGTCTGGGATTGGATTGCAACGTACAAATGGGTCACCACTGAATCGATGACGGCAACTACAGATTGGATTATGATTAACAACTTGACAATCTGCATTCAATCCACATGTTCCTGGACAAGGGTCAATACATTTTTGATTAACACATGCTTTGTTTAGTGAACATTGAGAACTCGACACACATTCGGGACGACATGTTGGTGGACTGCCACTATAACCAGGAACACATGAACAAACAGCTTGACCATTAATTTCACGACATTGTGAATTTGGCCCACATGGAGATGGATTACATGGATTCTTTGGAATAGGTGCTGGGATAAGTGTACATAATACAAATGCGTTGCCTATATAACCTTGGGTACAAGTGCAAATTGGAATATGATTGTAAACGTTGCATTCAGCGTTCTGTCCACAAGTTCCCGGACAAGGATCCTGACACTTTTGTCTGATACAAGCTTTGTCTCTTGGACAATCAGTGCTCAATACACATTCTGGTCGACATCCTGTATAAGGGTCGCCTTGATAATCGGCGATACATACACAATTTCCATTGTTGCATTGAGCATTAGGACCACAAGGAGACGGATTACACGGATCTACTATGACAGGTTCACTTTCTTGTGGTTTCGGTCGACAACTGTTGAAAGGATCACCAATAAATCCATCTGGACATGTACAAATTGGTGTATGATTGATGACATTGCATTGTGCAGAAATTCCGCATGATCCAGGACATGGGTCTTGACATTTTTCATTAATACAAGCTAAATTGCTTGAACATTCTGAATTGATTGTACACTCTGGACGACAATTTGGTGGACTTCCCATATAGTTTGGCAAACATGAGCATGAAGGTGTTCCGCCGACGTCTCGACATTGAGAATTTGGACCACATGGGGAAGGCACACATGGGTTTGTGGCAATTTGTGGAACAATCGGTTTTGGAGCTAATTGATAAAAATAAGTCATTACTCATACAATTGGTTTCGGGCTTAAAATTTGCAACTTACGTGGAGTTGGACTACATTTTGTAAATGGATCTCCCGTATAACCTGGATTACAACTACAAATTGGACTATGATTGATAACTTGACATTTGCTATTTAAACCACAAGTTCCAGGACATGGATTGATACATTTTTGATTAACACAAGCTCGATCATGCGGACATTCAAAACTAACCACACATTCAGGTCTACATCCTGGTGGACTTCCTGTGTAGTTCGGTAGACAAGAACAAACAGCTTGCTTGTTAATTTCGCGACATTGACTGTTTGGTCCGCATGGGCTTGGATTACAAGGGTTTGTTGGTGGTTGTTCATGTGGTACTTTAGAAAAAAATTGATAATGAGAATAACTGTTTTATGAAGATTAAAAGAGAACTTACATTCTTGAGGAATTAAGACGCATAATCTAAATGGATCGCCTGTATATCCTATTGTACAAGTACAAGATGGTACATGGTTAATTACTTGACAATTTGCATTAGAACTACACGTTCCTGGACATGGATCCTTGCATTTATTATTGATGCAAGCTTGATTTGATGGACAGTCTGAGTTTAATGTGCATTCCGGTCGGCAGCCTTCGTAAGGATTACCGATAAAATCAGGTAGACAAGCACAAGCTCCAGCTCGATTTTGTTCACGACATTGAGCATTAGCTCCACATGGAGATGGAGAACATGGGGTTATAGTTTCTTCAATTGGTGGTGGTGATTCACATCGACTAAATGGATTTCCTACATAACCTTGAATACAAATACAATTTGGTGTATGACTAACAACACGACATTCAGCATTTTGACCACAAATTCCTGGACAAGGATCTTTGCATTTTTGATTAATACAGGCTAGATTTGAAGGACATTCTGAGTTACTAATACATTCTGGTTTGCAATTCGGTGGACTTCCAACAAATTCTGGTAGACACGAACAAGATGGATTTCCATTGATATCCCTACATTGAGAGTTCGGACCACATGGGCTTGGTTGACAAGGATTTTGAGGAGTTACTACCGGCTCCTCTAGTGCTATAAATAAAGTTACCTATTAGATTGTGTCACTACTAAGAAATAAAAACTTACGTCTTAGTATACATCTAACGAAAGGATCTCCAGTATAGCCTTCAGTACATGAACAAATTGGATTATGGTTAACTACTTGGCAGCGTGCTGAAACACCACAGGTACCCGGACATGGGTCAATACATTTTTGATTTACACAAGCCTTAGTGAGAGGACATTCAGTGCTTGAAACACATTCTGGTCGACATGTTGGGGGACTACCAATGAATCCAGGAACGCAAGAACAGACTGCTTGTCCATTAATTTCACGACATTGTGAATTTGGACCACAAGGTGATGGTGTACAAGGATTCTTTGGTACAGCGGCTGGTACTGGATTACAGAGAATAAATGCATTTCCTGTATATCCTTGAGAGCAGGTACAAATCGGAATGTGATTATAAATGTTGCATTCAGCATTTCGCCCGCATGTTCCCGGACATGGATCTACACATTTTTTATTAATACAAGCTTTATCCTTTGGACAGTCTGAGTTCAATACACATTCTGGACGACATCCTCTGAGAGGATCACCTTGAAACTCTGGTAAACATCTACAAGTACCATCTTGACATTGGGCATTTGGACCACAAGGCGATGGATTACAAGGATCAGATTGTATAGGTTCTATCTCCTGAGGCTTTGGATGACAGTAAGTGAATGGATCTCCAGTATAGTCTTCAAGACAGGTACATATTGGGGTATGATTAATTACATTACATTGTGCACTGATTCCACACGATCCTGGACAAGGATCACGACATTTTTGTTGAATGCATGCTAGATTACTAGCACAATCTGTATTTATGCTACATTCAGGGCGACATTGGGGTGGATTTCCAATATAATTAGGCAAACAAGAGCATGATGGTGTACCGCCAGCGACAACTCGACATTGTGAATTTGGCCCACAGGGTGATGGGACACAAGGATCTACCTTAATCGGTTCTATTGGAGGCTGAACAGCTGTAATATTTTACATTATTTTTAGTTTTTTGCACGGACGTAAAACTATGTATATTTACGTGGTATTGGATAGCATCTGGTGAAAGGATCTCCAGTATATTTGTTTTCACAGCTACAGATTGGGCTGTGATTAATCACTTGACATTTTGCATTCAAACCACAAGTTCCAGGACATGGGTCACTACATTTCTGATTAATACAAGCTTTATTTTGTGGACATTCTGTACTAACAACACATTCTGGACGGCATCCTGGTGGACTTCCTGAATAATTTGGCAAACATGAACAAACTGCTTGTCCATTAACTTCACGACATTGCGAATTTGGACCACATGGGCTAGGTTGGCAAGGATTTCTAGGAGGCTCCTCTTGACCTATCACGATTTATATTATTATTACTGCAATTCAACAACCTTTAAAAATCTTACGTGGTGGTATAAGGTTGCAAAATTGGAAAGGATCTCCTGAATAGCCTGTTAGACAAGTACATTGTGGTAAATGATTAACCACTTGGCATTGGGCATTTTGTCCGCAAGTTCCCGGGCATGGATCTTGGCATTTATTTCTGATGCAGGCTTTATTGTAAGGGCAGTCGGAGCTCAATACGCACTCAGGACGGCATCCTTCATAAGGATTTCCTATATATTCTGGCAAACAAATACAAGAACCAGCACCGTTACGTTCTTTACATTCAGCATTTGGACCACACGGTGAAGGTGAGCATGGTGACAAATGATCTTCGAATGGAATTGCTAAAATTATTTTACAATTAACGATCTCTTTAAAATCGTGTAATTCAACGACATTACGTGGTTTTGGTGTACATTGAACGAAGGGATTTCCTACATAATCTAAAATACAAACACAATTTGGTGTGTGACTAACAACACGACATTCAGCATTTTGACCGCAACTTCCTGGGCAAGGATCTTTGCATTTTTGATTAATACAGGCTAGATTTGAAGGACATTCTGAGTTACTAATACATTCTGGTTTGCAATTCGGTGGACTTCCAACAAATTCTGGTAAACACGAGCAAGATGGCGAATCTCCAGACACTTTACATTGTGAATTTGGACCACAAGGTGATGGTTGGCATGGATTAACAGGCACTGGTGGAGGTTCATTTTGCGCTGTAATTATTTTTAAGAGTTAAATATAGAATTTTCAGTCAATTTAAATGACTTACGGATAGGGAAGCATCTAATAAATGGATCACCAGAATATTGTGGTGCACAACTACAGATTGGATTATGATTAACAACTTGACATTTGGCATTAACACCACAAGTTCCAGGACATGGATCAATACATTTCTGATTGACACACGCTTTATTTAAATTACATTCTGAACTGGTAACGCATTCTGGTCGACATGTTGGTGGACTACCAATAAAACCAGGTACACATGAACAAACGGCATGTTCATTGATTTCACGACATTGTGAATTTGGACCACACGGTGATGGGTTACATGGATTAGCCTTAACAGTGGGAGATATTGGGTTACAAATTATAAATGCATTTCCTGCGTAACCTTCGAGACAAGAACACATTGGAAGATGATTAATCACGTTACATTGGGCATTTTGTCCACAAGTTCCTGGACAAGGATCTTGACATTTCTTTTGTATACAAGTTTTGTCTTTGGGACAATCAATATTGAGAACGCATTCTGGACGACAGCCTTGATAAGGATCTCCTTGAAATTCCGGTAGACATGTACAGGTACCATTATCACAATTAGCATTAGGACCACATGGCGATGGGTGGCAAGGATCTCTTATAGTTGGTTCTATTTCTTGTGGTTTAGGTTGGCAATAATTAAATGGATCTCCAGTGTAACCCTCAGGACATGTACAGATCGGTGTGTGATTGATAATGTTACATACAGCACCAGAACCACAGGATCCTGGACAAGGATCTTGACATTTCTCTCGAATACATGCTAAATTACTTGAACATTCTGGATTAATTGTACATTCTGGACGGCAATTTGGTGGACTTCCTATATAGTTTGGTAAACATGAACATGATGGGTTGCCACCAATATCCCTACATTGAGCATTTGGACCACATGGTGATGGTACACAAGGATTTAAAATTGACGGTCGTTGAGGTTCTGGTGGTGGGGCTGTAAGTGTGTTCTTAATTGAAGCAATGATCTTTAAAATGATTGTTTAAGAAACTTACGTGGTGTTGGGAAACATCTAGTGAATGGATCACCTGTATAACCTGATTGGCAACTGCAAATTGGACTGTGATTTACTACTTTGCAATTAGCATTTAGACCACATGTTCCAGGACAAGGATCTTTACATTTTTGATTTATGCAAGCTTTATTTTGTGGACATTCGGAACTAACAACACACTCTGGTCGACAGTTTGGTGGACTTCCTGAATAATTTGGTAAACAAGAACAGACGGCTTGTCCATTAACTTCACGACATTGTGAATTTGGACCACATGGACTAGGCTGGCAAGGATTCTTAGGGCCTTCTTCTATGACAGCTAGATTGAAAAACGATTTTCTTAGGTAGGCAATTATAAATAGGATATTATAGATAGCTTACGTTGTGGAGAAATATTACAGTATCTAAATGGATCTCCTGTGTATCCTGGTAAGCAACTACATTGTGGTAAATGATTAAGAGTATGGCATTCAGCGTTTTGTCCACACGTTCCTGGACAAGGATCTCTACATTTGTTATTGACACAAGCTAGATTGGATGGACAATCTGAATTTAATGTACACTCAGGTCTACAGCCTTCGTAAGGGTTTCCTAAATATTCAGGTAAACAAACACAAGAACCTGCTCCGTTCCTCTCTCTACATTCTGCATTGACACCGCATGGTGATGGAGTACATGGTGTTAGATTTTCAGGCGCTTGTGGTGGAGGTTCCGTACATAATGTAAATGGATCTCCAATAAAGCCTGTTTGACAAATACAGTTCGGCGTATGACTTATTACTCGACATTCGGCATTTTGACCACAGGTACCAGGACAAGGATCTTTACATTTTTGATTAATACAAGCTAAATTTGATGAACATTCAGTATTACTGACACATTCAGGTCGACAATTTGGTGGTGATCCTATAAATTCGGGTAAGCAAGTACAAGAGGGTGAACCATTTATTTCACGACATTGTGAATTTGGTCCACAAGGTGTTGGATTACATGGATCTACATTAGACACGATCGGTTCTTCTCCTAAAATTAAATATAATAAAGATATATTATTTCATGAGTTATGTAATTAGCATACGTATTGGTACACATCTAACGAATGGATCTCCTGTATACTTCACTAAGCATGTGCAAATAGGATTATGATTTACTACTTGACAATTTGTGTTTAATCCACAAGTTCCAGGACAAGGATCTATACATTTCTGATTGACACAGGCACGATTCAATGAACATTCAGAACTAGTAACACACTCAGGACGACATGTTGGTGGACTACCAATATAACCAGGTACACATGAACAAACAGCTTGTCCATTAATTTCGCGGCATTGTGAATTTGGACCACAAGGTGATGGATTACAAGGATTCTTTGGAATATCCGGTGGAATAGGTGAACATAAAATGAATGCATTTCCTATATAACCTTGAAGACATGAGCACATTGGTATATGATTTATGACAGAACATTCAGCATTTTGGCCGCATGTTCCCGGACAAGGATCTTTGCATTTATTTCTAATGCATGCTTGGTTCTTTGGACAGTCATTATTGAGTACACACTCTGGACGGCATTCGCGATAAGGATCACCTTGGTATTCTGGTAGACAGGTACAAATTCCATTGCTACATTTAGCATTGGGACCGCATGGTGATGGATTGCATGGATCTGTTATAATTGGTTCAATTTCTTGTGGTTTAAGTTGGCAATAACTGAATGGATCGCCAGTGTAACCTTCGGGACATGTGCAGATCGGAGTGTGATTGATTACGTTACATACGGCACCAGAACCACATGATCCTGGGCAAGGATCCCGGCATTTTTCTCGAATACATGCTAAATTACTTGAACATTCTGGATTAATTGTACATTCTGGACGACAATTTGGTGGTGAGCCTATAAATTCCGGTAGACAACTACAAGACGGTGATCCGCCAATATCCCGACATTGTGAATTTGGACCACATGGTGTCGGTACACATGGATTCGTGACAATTTTGTCCTTTGTTGGAGGTGGAGGTGCTATAATTTTATATTAATAATAATACCATGAACTTACATAGGTATCTTAAAATCTTACGTGGTATTGGATAACATCTTGTAAAGGGATCACCGGTATAAGCCGTATTACAACTGCAAATTGGACTATGATTTACTACTTTACATTGAGCATTTATGCCACAAGTTCCTGGACATGGATCAGAACATTTCTGATTGATGCATGCTCTATTTAAAGGACATTCTGAGCTGACGACACATTCGGGACGACAATTTGGTGGACTTCCTGAATAGTTCGGTAGACAAGAGCAAACTGCTTGGCCATTAACTTCACGACATTGTGAATTTGGACCACAAGGACTAGGTTGGCAAGGATTTTGTGGTGTTGGTTTCTCTTCAACTATAATTCTATTACAAAACTTAAATGGGTCACCAGTGTATCCTTGTAAGCAGTTACAAACGGGTAAGTGATTCAATACACTACACTGTGAATTTTGTCCACATGTACCAGGACATGGATCTTGACATCTATTATTAATACAAGCTCTATTACGCGGACAATCTGAATTTAGGACACATTCAGGGCGACATCCTTCATAGGGATTGCCAAAATATTCTGGTAAGCATATGCAGGCACCTGAACCATTTCGTTCTTTACAAATGGCATTTGATCCACAAGGTGATGGCATACAAGGATTACTAGGCACAACCACTGGTTGGTCTACTTTGATTATACATTGCACGAAAGGATCTCCTTCATGTTCGGGGATGCAAGCACAATTAGGAACATGATTAACTACTCTACACTCTGCGTTTTGACCGCAAACTCCTGGACAAGGATCTTTACATTTTCTGTTAATACACGCCATATTGAATTGACAATCGCTGTTTGTTATACACTCGGCCCGACAATTTGGTGGTGAACCAATAAAGTCAGATAAACATGAACATGATGGACTACCACCAATATCACGACACTGAGAATTTGGCCCACAAGGAGAAGGTTCACAAGGATTACTTGGAACCACTACAGGTACTTCTAAGGCTATAAAGTGAAATATTAGATGAAGAATCCAACTTCCATTCAATTAACTTACGTTTTGGTGTGCATCGAATGAAAGGATCTCCAGTATATTCGGTTGGACAACTACAGATTGGATTATGATTAACGACTTGACAATTAGCACCTAGTCCACAAGTACCCGGACAGGGATCGATACATTTTTGATTGAGGCAAGCTTTAGTGAGTTGACATTCAGCACTAGTGATACATTCTGGACGACAAGTGGGTGGACTGCCTATATAACCTGGAAGGCAGGAGCATACTGGTTGCGTATTAATTTCACGACATTGTGAATTCGGACCGCATGGTGATGGCTGACAAGGATTTCTCAATGGCATTTCTAAAATAGTTGTCATCATATAATAACAACTTTATAAATAGTTATTGTAAAACCTACTTTCTAGTACTCTGCATGCTACAAAAGCATTTCCTGTATATCCTGAAGGACAACTGCACATCGGAATATGATTGACCACACTACAATCAGCATTTTGTCCACACGTGCCTGGACAAGGATCTTTACATTTATTTCGTATACAGGTTTTGTCTCTTGGACAATCATTATTTAGTACACATTCTGGA
>JAZBGW010000004.1:41762-85261 GCA_037464815.1 Mylabris variabilis
TGGTTCAATTTCTTGTGGTTTAGGTTGGCAATAATTGAATGGATCACCAGTGTAACCTTCAGGACATGTACAGATCGGTGTATGATTGATTACATTACATTGTGCACTGACTCCACAAGATCCTGGACAAGGATCTCGGCATTTCTCACGAATACATGCTAAATTACTTGAACATTCTGAATTGATTGTACATTCTGGGCGACAGTTTGGTGGTGTACCCATATAATTGGGTAAGCATGAACACGATGGATTGCCATTAATGTCACGACATTGAGAATTAAGTCCACAAGGTGAAGGCAAACAAGGATTTACCGCCACTATTGGTTGTATAGGTTGGACAGGTGGTTCTACAATAATTTTAAGATTTAATCATGTTTACCTATTTTGATTCAATTATTCTTACGTGGTACTACGAAACATCTAGTGAATGGATCGCCTGTATAACCTAAATTACAACTACAAATAGGACTGTGATTGATTACTTGGCATAAGGTATTTAAACCACAAGTTCCAGGACAAGGATCTGTACATTTTTGATTTATGCATGCTCTATTAGATTGGCATTCTGTACTAACAACACATTCAGGACGACATCCTGGAGGACTTCCGGTATAATTTGGTAAACAAGAACAGACGGCTTGTCCATTAACTTCACGACATTGTGAATTTGGACCGCATGGTGTAGGTTGGCAAGGATTTTGCGCAACAATTTTCGTGGCTAAATTAGATAAGATAAATGCAATTTATCCATATGATGAGGTAAATCGTAATAATAGCTTACGGCTGGGTGGTGGTGGTGAATGACAGTATGTAAATGGATCTCCTGTAAAGCCTGCAATACATGTACACGATGGACTGTGGTTGATCACTTGGCATTGGGCATTTTGGCCGCATATTCCTGGACATGGGTCTTTACATTTATTATTTATACAAGCTCGATTCGATGGACAATCAGAATTATGGATACATTCCGGTCGACAATTTTCATATGGATTGCCTAAATAATCTGGCAAACATGTACATGATCCAGCACCGTTTCGTTCTTTACAAATGGCATTGGCACCGCACGGAGATGGTGAGCATGGATTCAAGACTTCAGTATGTACAGGGACTAGAATGGCGAATAATTATTTATAACCTTTCATTATCTTAATTGGTGCATAAGCTTTTGTGGGGACATTGTTATAATCGTGCATATTTTATTATTAGCTACGTTTCGCTATATTTGTTTTTGGGGGTTTGGCTGTGGGATTGATAAGCATTTTGGCGTTTTATTTTAAATCGATTATTTCCTATAACCTTGTTGTTATTTCGTGAGGGTTTTGAAGCTCGCAATGATTATATGTACGCCACCTAATTGGCAAATTTTCATAGCTTTAGTGGTATGGGTAAATTTGGGCTATAGCAAATATTTTTAGGGGTTTGGCATATTAGCGATTTTTATAGTTTTGAAGCGTCGCTGTTATCGTTGGGGGATAATTATCTTACCTTCAATATCCCCAAGAGGCGGAAGCGGTTTTTAGTATTTACAGCAGAATAGCATATTATGTTTTATAAGTAAGATAAGGAAACGAAATTTATTATAATTTGATCTTTCTTTGTTCATAAAATTTCCAATAATTTTGTCACTGTTTTAGATTATTTGCCAAAATGTTGATTTTAGCATATTGTTGTTATTCAGATATAATAAACTTCGTCCTTTGACATCAAAATTTATTTCTCCAAATAAATTTTGATGTTGATAATTGAAAATAATCCTACCTTGTACAGGAATGCAACCTCTGAACGGATCTCCCGTAAAACTAGGAGTGCACGAACACACTGGATTATGATTAGTTACACTACAAATTGTATTTGAACCACAACTGCCCGGACACGGATCACGACACTTTTGATTAATACACGCTTTAACACTTGGACATTCCGGATTTATCGTACACTCGGGTCGACAATTAGGCGGTGCACCAACATAATTTTCTAAACACGAACACGCCGGACTTTCACCGCGTACTTGACATACCGAATTTGGTCCACACGGACTTGGTTCGCACGGATTTAACGGCACTTTTGGTTTTTCTGTAAATTAATAAAAAATCTCGATATAGAAACCAATATGTCCAAAAAATAATAAATGTAATAATTACCTGGGATTGGATAGCATCTAGTGAATGGATCTCCAGTCAAACCACTAAGACAGCTACAAATAGGATTGTGATTAATGACTTGACATTGGGCACTAATACCGCAGGTTCCAGGACAGGGGTCCATACATTTTTGATTGAGGCAAGCATTAACTAGTGGACATTCCGCACTGATTGTACATTCCGGACGGCAAGCTGGTGGACTTCCAATCATGTTTGGTTGACAAGAACATACAGCGAGTCCATTGTTATTTTTACATACACTATTCGGTCCACATGGTGATGGATTGCAAGGATTTCCTGGTGGGACAATTTTTATAGGTCTGCAACTACTGAATGCATCACCTTCATATCCTGATGGGCATGAACAAGTTGGAATATGATTAACAACATCACAGACAGCACCTTGTCCGCATGTTCCCGGACAAGGATCGCGACATTTCGAGTTAATGCATGCTTTCGTTGGAGAACAATCAGTATTTAGTGTACATTCCGGTCGGCAACCTTGATAAGGATCACCTTGATATTCTGGTAAACATGTACAGGTACCACCATCACATTTAGCATTAGGACCACACGGTGATGGATTACAAGGGTCTTCTGGTAGCTTAGGTGTTTCTACCGGTTTTGGATTGCATTGAGTAAATGGATCACCGACAAAACCTTCTCTACAAATACAAACTGGAACATGATTTTGTACACGACATTCAGTATTAAATCCACAAGATCCTGTACAAGGATCGCGACATTTCTCAGCAATACAAGCCAAATTCGATGGACAATCAGTATTTATTATACATTCTGGTCGACAATTTGGCGGAGTTCCAATATAACTCTCTAAACATGAACATGATGGTTGATCACCTACACGTCGGCATACTGAATTTAATCCACATGGTGATGGATTACATGGATCTAGTGCTGGTCTTGGTGCTGGTGGTTGTGGTGGTAATTCATAACATCTTGTAAAGGGATCTCCTGTTAATCCAGATGGACAACTACAAATTGGATTGTGATTGATAACTTCACAGCGAGCCCCAATTCCACAAGTTCCCGCACAGGGATTGGCACATTTGAATTTATGGCACGCACGATTCGAGGGACATTCAGAACTGACGACACATTCATGTTTACAGTTCGGCGGTGAACCAAGATAATCAGGTAAACATGAACAAACTGCTTGACC
This sequence comes from Mylabris variabilis, assembly GCA_037464815.1. Lineage (NCBI taxonomy): Eukaryota > Metazoa > Arthropoda > Insecta > Coleoptera > Meloidae > Mylabris > Mylabris variabilis. Next base: position 45,090 of record JAZBGW010000004.1, read on the forward strand.
ATTAACGTTACGACATTGTGAATTCGGTCCGCAAGGGCTTGGTTGGCATGGATCTAGAACTGTAGGCTCAGTAGGAACTGTAATAAACATCAATTTTATCAAGTTGTTGATTAAATCTAAATTTCTAAATATTTACGTGGTTTGGGCTCTGGTCGACATCCATTGAAAGCATCTCCAATATAACCTTGAATACAATTACAACTTGGTATGTGATTTATAACTGAACATTCGGCAAATTGGCCGCAGACTCCTGGACAAGGATCAGCACATTTATTATTAATACAAGCTCTATTAGTTGAACAATCAGAGCTTAAAACACATTCTGGACGACAACCCTCATACGGATTCCCTTGATAATCTTGGATACAGTTGCAAGCTCCTACACCATTTCTTTGTATACATTCAGCATTCGGTCCACAAGGTGATGGTTCACAAGGATTGATCGGTTCTGGTGGTTTCGGCATACATTGAACAAATGGATTTCCTGTGAAACCTGATGAACACGAACAAGACACCGTATTGCCAACAACTTGGCATTCAGCATTTTGTCCGCAACTGCCGGGGCAAGGATCTTTACATTTTTGATTGATACAGGCCATATTTGAAGGACAATCAGGATTTATAACACATTCAGGACGACAATTTGGAGGTGTACCAATATAATCAGTGGCACAACTACAAGATGGTGTGTCGCCTACTGTACGACAAATTGAATTTGGACCACAAGGTGATGGTTGACAAGGATCTTGTGGACGTGTTGGTGGTGTTGGAGGTGGCAATGGAATTGCACGACATCTTTGGAATGGATCACCAGTTTGTCCTTCAGGACAACTACAGATTGGACTATGATTAATTACTTCACATCGTGCACCAAAACCACACGAGCCAGGGCAAGGATCAACACACTTTTGATTAATACATGCTTTCATTGGTGAACATTCTACGCTGGCAACACATTCTGGCTTACATCCAGGTGGAGTTCCTACATATCCTTGTAAACATGAGCAAACAGCATGGTCATTGATGTTTTTACATTGAGAATTTGGACCACATGGTGTTGGATTACATGGATCTCTTCGTCCAAGCGGTGGTAATTGGTCAGCAACACGACAATTCGTGAATGGATCTCCAGTAAAACCGTCAGGACAGGAACATGTTGGAATATGATTGATTACATCACAGCGGGCATTTTGACCACAAGTTCCAGGACAGGGATCCTGGCATTTATTTCGAATACAAGCTTTATTTCGTGTACATTCCGTACTAAGGACACATTCTGGTCGACATGATTCATATGGATTTCCAATGAATTCCGGTAAACAAGTGCAGATTCCATTATCACATTGAGCATTCGGTCCACAAGGAGAAGGGTTGCAAGGATCTCGGGGTCGTTCGGTAGTAGGAGGAATTGGAACGCATTGTATAAATGGATTTCCAGTATGTCCATCTTCACATGTACATATTGGTATGTGATTTAAGACATTACATTTAGCCAAAGATCCACAGGATCCAGGACAAGGATCACGACATTTCAAATTGATACAAGCTAAATGACTGCTGCATTCCGATGAAATTGTACACTCGGGTCGGCAATTTGGTGGGCTTCCAACATATTCTGGAAGGCATGAGCATTGCGGTAAAGATCCAACAATTCTACATTGAGAATTAGGTCCACATGGAGAGGGTTGACAAGATGGAGGACGTTCAGTAACTCTCTCAACAGGCTCTGGAGCTGAAAGTTAGAATAATGCATTAAAAAGTTGCTTGTGTTATCTTAAATATAAACTTACGTCTTGGATAACATCTAGTAAATGGATCGCCAGTGTATCCTGGAGGGCAAGCACAAATAGGACTATGATTCCTTGTACTACATTGAGCACCTAAACCACAAGTGTTAGGGCAAGGATCTTGACATTTTTGATTAACACAAGCCCGATCTTGTGGACATTCCGAACTAACAATACATTCAGGTCGACAATTTGGTGGTGATCCACTGAAATTTGGTAAGCACGAACATACTGCTTGGGTGTTGACATTGCGACATTGTGAATTTGGTCCACATGGAGATGGATTACAAGGATCTTTTGGTTTAGGTGACGGTAACGGTAGTAATCGACATTGGAAGAAAGGATCACCAGTATATCCTTGTGGGCATGTACAAGTTGGGACATGTTTTGTGACATGACATTCAGCTAATTCACCACATGTGCCAGGGCATGGATCGACACATTTGAAAGATACACATGCCAAATTGTCTGCACATTCTGTATTCAATTCACATTCACGACGACATCCTCTATTGTTATCATATGGATCACCTTCATATCCAGATAGACATATACAAGCTCCAGCACCATTACGTTCACGACATTCAGTATTTGGTCCACAAGGTGATGGATTACATGGACTAGTTGGTGTGCGTTCCGTTGCTGAAATAATTTCAAAATATTTAATAATCGCTCTTTCTCCACAGTAGGACCAGAATATAGAGAAAAAAAATTATATATAAAAAGTAGAAATCAATCTTACATGACAGAAGTGGTAAAGTACAAGAAGTGAAAGGATCACCAGTATAGCCAGTGAAACAAGAACAGACAGGACTGTGATTAACAACTGTACATTGGGCGTTGATTCCGCAAGAGCTTGTAGTACATGGATCTACACAGCGTTCATTTTTACATGCTTTATGGTTAGGACATTCTGAGTCTGTTGTACATTCTGGTCTACAATTGGGTGCTCGCCCAATATAATTAGATAAACATGAGCAAGCTGGTTGTGTACCAACTACTCGACATTGTGAATATGGTCCACAAGGTGATGGTGTACAAGGATTTACATTAACTGTTGGAGGTGTAATAGCTGAAATATGAAACAAGTTATAGAAAAAAAAAGTTTAAGTATAATAGCTTTATAGAGTTAAAGAAATAAAGTAATAAACATACGTTCAAATTTGGTGCATTGTGAAAAAGGATCGCCTGTATAACCAGATAAACACGTACAAATTGGATTATGATTTATAACGCGACAATTGGCATTTAGACCACATATACCTAAACATGGGTTTACACATTTTTGTGATACACAAGATTTATCTTGTGAACATTCCGAACTGACTAAACATTCCGGTCTACATGTTGGTGGAGCTCCTATATAACCTTTTAGGCAAGAACAAACAGCATGCTGATTAACTTCCCGACATTGACTATAAGGACCACAAGGTGATGGTTGACATGGATTTTCTGGTGGTTGCTCAACTAATCAAGATCAAAGTGTGATAGTAAGATATTGTAAAAGTGAAGAAGAAAAGTTATAAATAGCTTACCAGCTTCAATAATACGACAAGAACGTAATGGTTCACCAGTATATCCTGGAATACAAGAACAAGATGGTGCATGGTTTATTACACGACATTCAGCATTTATGCCACATGTCCCGGGACATGGATCAACGCATTTATTATTAGTACAAGCTCGACTACGGTCACAATCTGAATTTGTGACACATTCAGGCCGACATCCTGTATAAGGATCACCGAAATATTCAGGTAAACAACTACATGAACCGGCACCATTTCGTTCTTTGCATAGAGCATTTGCTCCACAAGGTGAAGGATTGCATGGATTACTTGGACGTTCAGTAGCTGGTGGAGCTGAAATTTTAGAAATGAAAGATTGCTGAAAGTTTTACACAAGTAATAAGTAGGCGCTTACAAGGTGGTATAAGAGTACATCCAGTAAATGGATCACCAGTATATCCTGAAATACATTGACAAACTGGAGTATGCTGAATTACAGTACAAGTAGAACTAGATCCACATGAGCCAGGACAAGGGTCTTTACATTTCTCATTCTGACATGCAAGGTTTGATGGACATTCAGCGTTAATAGTACATTCTGGACGACAATTTGGTGGTCGACCAATATAACTTGGTAGACAAGAGCATGCGGCTTGTGTTCCAATTACTCTACATTGAGAATTTGGACCACAGGGTGTTGGAATACAAGGATTTCCACTAGGAACTTGTACAACTCGTTCTAAAAACAGTTTTCAATGTAGATATGATGAAATGATGTTAATACAAAAACAAAGAAAAGATTGAAATATTACTTTCTTCTAAGATGCAACGAACAAAAGGATCTCCCAAATAATTTGGCGGGCAACTGCATATTGGATTATGATTCACCACTTGACATTTTGCATTAATTCCACATGTACCAGCGCACGGATTTTGGCATTTTTGATTGATGCAGGCTAGAGTTTGTGGACAATCCGCACTAATCATACATTCTGGCTTACAGGATGGTGGTGTTCCAATATAATTAGCTTGACATGAACACACAGCATGTTCATTGACAACTCTACAAACACTGTACGGACCGCATGGTGATGGTTCACATGGATTAACTTTAGGCTGTTCAACTATATAGGAAAGTGTGAATAACTCAAAATCGATTTGATTACAATAAAATAGCTTACTAGGTGGTGGTAGATGGCAAGAATTCTCTGGATTTCCAGTATAACCTGGCAAACATGTACAACTAGGTGCATGATTATTGACATAACATTCAGCATTTAATCCACAAACGCCAGGACAGGGATCTTTACATTTTTGATTAATACAAGCTAAATTTCGAGCACAATCTGAGTTTGTAACACATTCAGGTCGACAGCCTGTATAAGGATCACCGAAATATTCCGGTAGGCAAGTACAAGAACCAACGCCGTTTTGTTCACGGCATTTTGCATTTGCACCACAAGGTGAAGGATTACACGGTCGTCGTTCTTCTTCAGACGGTTGAACGACTATAACAATAATAGGTTATAATCTATATATTTTTTTTTTTATAAATTTGAGTAGTTAATATTACTTGGGATTAAAGCACAACCAGCAAAAGGATCACCAGTGTATCCTTGGCGGCAAGAACAGATTGGTCGATGAGTTGTTGTAACGCATTCAGTATTAGCTCCACAAGAACCCGGACAAGGATCCACACATTTCTCATTTTGACAGGCAAGATTAGATGGGCATTCCGTATTTATTGTACATTCTGGACGGCAATTTGGTGGTCTACCGATGTAATTTGGCAAGCATGAACATGCTATTGTATCAACGCCAGCACGACATTGTGAATTTCGTCCACACGGTGATGGTATACAAGGATTTTCCGGACGTATTGGAGGCTTTGCTATTTGTACATTTGTTTTTTGTGAATTTATATAATAAAGAAGTTTAAATGATAAGTCTTACGTTCTTCTTGGATACATCGCACGAAAGGATCACCAGTATATTGTGGTGGACAACTACAAATTGGATTATGATTGACTATATGACATTTTGCGTTTAAGCCACATGTTCCTGGGCATGGATCGCGACATTTTTGATTGATACAGGCTTTGTCTAATTGACAATCAGCTGAGATCATACATTCTGGTTTACACATAGGCGGTGAACCGATATAGTTTTCTTGACAGCTACAAACAGCATGTCCATTGACCACACGACATTGACTGTAAGGTCCACAAGGTGAAGGTTGGCAAGGTTGAGATTTCGGTTGTTCTTCTAAAGTAATAAGAAAAAGAAATATAGAAATAGTTCAAGTATAGTTGAAGAATAGTCACATACGAGGCACAGGTGGCGGTAGATGACATCCTACAGAAGGATTTCCAGTATATCCAACTAAACAGTAACAAGATGGCGCATGATTTACAACTCTACATTCAGCATTTTGTCCACAAGTACCAGGACATGGATCTTTACATTTCTGATTAATACAGGTCTTGTCCTTTGGACAATCAGAGTTAATAACACATTCCGGCCGACATCCTGTATAAGGATCACCGAAATATTCCGGGAGACATGTACAAGATCCAGCATTATTGCGTTCTTTACAAAGAGCATTTGCACCACATGGAGACGGATTGCAAGGATTTATAGGTTCTTCGCTTGGTAATTGAGGTGGATTAATAGAACAACCAGCAAATGGATCACCGGTATATCCAGGAATGCATTGACAAAGTGGTGAATGATTTATAACAGTACATGTAGTATAAATGCCACAAGAACCGGTGCATGGATCTTGACATTTTTCTCGAATACATGCTAAATTACTAGGACATTCAGAATTTATGCTACATTCCGGTCGGCAATTTGGTGGTCGACCGATAAAGTTCGCTAAACATGAACATGCTGGATGATCACCGACAGTTCTGCATTGTGAATTTGGTCCACAAGGTGATGGTATACAAGGATTTCCAACAGATACAGGTCGTTCTAGAAGAAAAGTAAGTAAATAGATATAGAGAAGTGGAAAAGAGTGAATAGTGAATAATTACTTTCATCTTGAATACATCTGGTGAAAGGATCACCAACAAATCCTGGTGGACAACTACAAATTGGATTATGATTAATAACATTACATCTAGCATTTAATCCACAAGTTCCCGGACATGGATCGCGACATTTTTGATTTAAGCATGCTCGATTTTGTGGACATTCCGAACTAACGACACATTCCGGACGGCAAGATGGTGGTGCTCCGATAGAGTCAGGTTGGCAGGAACAGACAGCATGTCCTTGTGAAACTCTACAAACACTGTATGGTCCACATGGTGAAGGTTGACAAGGATTTCGTTCAGGTTCAGGTAAAGCTGTATAGAAGTGAAAGCATGAAAATAAATATATAGAGAAAAAGAGTTTAAAGTTGTATTAAGAAGTATCTTACGAGTTGGTGGTATCAGATGACATGATTGTAATGCATTGCCTGTATATCCAGGCAAACATGTACAAGTCGGTGCATGATTACTAACATAACATTCAGCATTTAAGCCACAAACACCGGGACATGGATCGCGACATTTCTGATTAACGCACGATTTATCCCGTGGACATTCAGAATTTGTAACGCATTCCGGTCTACAACCTGTATAAGGATCACCGAAATAGTCTGGTAAACAACTACATGATCCGGCTCCGTTCAATTCTCGACAAATTGCATTACTGCCACATGGTGATGGATTACAAGGGTGTTGTGGTTCTTCTTTTATTACAACTGAAAGTTATGAAAAGATAAAGTTTGGAAAAGTTCCAAAGATGTTTTTTAAGGAATAATACTTGGTTGACAGCCAGAGAACGGATCACCATTGAAACCATTTTGACAGTAGCAAACAGGTAGATGATTTACAGGTTTACAGTCAGCATTAGCACCACAAGATCCCGGACAAGGGTCACGGCAACGTTCATTCTGGCAAGACTTATCGGAAGGACAATCTGAATTCACAACACATTCGGCACGACAATTGGGTGGTTGTCCGAAATAGTTTGGTAAGCAAGAACAGACTGGTCTTTGATTTAAAACGCGACATTCGGAATACATTCCGCATGGTGAAGGTGAACATGGATTTTTGGGCTCTTCAAAAATTACAGGAGGTTCTAAAAGTAAATAAATAGTTTCTTCGCTCATTGTTTGTATATGAGATAGCTTACTTTCTTCCACTATACATCTGCTAAATGGATCACCAGTATAACCAGCAGGACAACTACATATTGGATTATGATTAACAACTTTGCATAGTGCATTATAACCGCATGTTCCTAAACAAGGATTGACACATTTTTGATTGGAACAAGCACGGTCCAAGGGACATTCTGAATTGACAACACATTCGGGTCGACAATTAGGTGGTGCGGAAATATATCCTGGACTACAAGAGCATACAGGATGATCATTTTGAACGCGACAGATACTATAGGGGCCACATGGTGATGGTATACAGGGGTCCCTTCTTGGTTCTTCTACAACTATGGAATTGAATAGAATTTAATAACATTGTAAAAATGTCACAAACGGTATTATTACATTTTGGGACTTCTCGACAAAAAGATACAGCATTTCCTGTAAATCCCGGTAAACAATAACACATTGGATTATGATTGATTACATTGCATTCAGCATTTACACCGCACGAACCGGGACAAGGATCACGACATTTCATATTTAAACAAGCTTTATTTTGTGGACAATCACTATTCATTGTACACTCTGGTCTACAGCCCAAATAGGGATCACCAAAGTAATCTTTGATACAAGAACAGGAACCAGCTTGATTCTGTTCTTTGCAAATAGCATTAGCTCCACAAGGTGACGGATTACAAGGGTTTTTAGGTTCCTCTATAACTATAACATAGACAAAGAGATAGATATAGACATGAAAATAAATGATAAATTATAGAAAATAGATTCAATTCAAGAGTGGATATAGAATTGATGGACTTACCTGGAACTGGACTACAACCACTAAATGGATCACCTTCATATCCTGAATGGCATGTACAAGTAGGTCGATGATTCAACACAACACACTCAGCATTGTAGCCACAAGAACCAACACACGGATCTTTACACTTATTATTAACACACGCTAAACGTGACGGACAATCTTGATTGATTACACATTCAGGACGGCAATTCGGCGGCGCACCCAACATTCCCGGTAAGCACGAACAAACTGGACGATCATCAACTGGCCGACATTCAGCATTAGCACCGCACGGTGATGGAGCACACGGCATTGGTCGTGGTTTTGGTACAATTTTTGGTTCTTCATTGCATTGTACGAATGGATCTCCGATGAAATTCGGTGGGCAACTACATATGGGATTATGATTGACGACTTGACAGCGTGAATTCAAACCACAACTACCCGGACAAGGATCTTGACATTTCTGATTAATACATGCTTTATTTTGACTACACTCCGAGCTGACTAAACATTCTGGACGGCAATTTGGTGGTGCACCAAAATAATTAGTTTGACATGAGCAAATCGCTTGATTATTACGGACCCGACAGATACTGTTTGGACCGCATGGTGATGGTTCACAAGGATTCAATGGAGTAATTGCTATAATTAACATCATAATTAATTAGAGATATTTAGGGTATATGATTGTAAAGAAAACTTACGTTTTGGTTCTGGTTCACGACAACCTGCAAATGGATCACCAACAAGTCCACGAAGACAAGAACACACTGGTACATGGTTCACAACATTACATTCTGCGTTCAATCCGCATAATCCTTGGCAAGGATCTCGGCAATGTTGCGACAAACAGGCTAGATGACTTGGACAGTCGGAGTTAATTGAACATTCTGGTCGACAACCACCAGCATACGGATTTCCAATATATGGAGGAATACAACTACACCTTGCCATACCATTTGACACTGTACACTGTGCATTTTCACCACACGGTGATGGATTACAAGGATCATTTTCTATAACTGGCAAGACAATTTTCGTACAACCAATAAAAGCATCACCTTCATAACCTTGCAAACAACTACAGAACGGTGTATGGTTGACTACATTACATTTAGCATTTTGTCCACAGGTATTAATACATGGATCAATGCATTTTTCTTTGATACAAGCTCGATTTTTAGGACATTCTTGATTAATAACACATTCCGGTTTACAATAAGGTGGATTTCCAATATAGTTGGCAGCACAAGAACAAACAGGTCGATCTTTCCTCACTTGACAGATAGAATTTGGACCACAAGGAGATGGTGCACAAGGATTCTTGGGTGTTTTAGGTTCTTCAACAACAATTGGCGTGTAACAAGTGGTGAAAGGATCACCTTGTTGTCCTGGTGGACAACTACAAATTGGATTATGATTGATAACGGTGCAAATAGCATTAATTCCACAAGTGCCCGGACATGGATCGACACATTTTTGATTTATACATGCTCTAGTTTGTGGACACTCCGAGCTGACAATACACTCTGGCTTACAAACAGGTGGTGAGCCTTGATAGTTTGGTAAACAAGAGCATGTTGCATAACCTTGATGTGAAACTAAACATCTACTATAGGGGCCACATGGCGATGGATCACAAGGATGCACTGCAGGTATGACAAGTGGTGGTTCTGGTGGAAGGAATGGATAACACGCAACGAAAGGATCCCCTGTATGGTGTGGTGGACAGAAACAAACTGGTATGTGATTGATAGCTTCACATTGAGCCCCAACTCCGCAGACTCCACCACATGGATCAACGCATTTACTATTTATACAAGATTTATCCAGAGGACAATCCGTATTGATGACACACTCAGGACGGCAAGCTATCCAAGGATTTCCAAAGAAGCCTTTACGACAAGTACAACTGAACATATTGTTTCTTTGGGAACAATCAGCATTGGCTCCACATCTGATGTTTTCACAAGTATCTTCACGGTGTTCTAGAGAGAGGGAAGAAAATCATGTTACAAACGAATATCTTATCCAAAATTTGGAAAACTTACTTATTGGTGTTGAACAATGTTCAAAGGGATTTCCAGCAAGTCCTTTTGGACAACTACAAACAGGTGTATGACTAACTACTGTACATAGAGCATTTATACCACATGAACCTGGACAAGGATCAGTACAAATAAAACTTAAGCATGCCTTGTCGAATGGACAATCAGCATTTGTTAAACATTCAGGCCGGCATTGTGGATTATAAGGTGCATCAGGTCCTGAACAAGGATCACAGATAGCAACTTGTCCACCGTAGATACTACATTCGGTATTTGGGCCACAAGGTGAAGGAGTGCAAGGTCTTGTTTCGTTAGCTATTGGTGGTGGTGATGGTTGACATTGATAGAATGGATCACCCATATATCCTTCAGGACATACACATGTAGCTGTATGATCACGTACTTGACAATTTGCATTGATGCCACATAAACTGGTGATTGCACAAGGATCACGACAGTGTCGATCCAGACAGGCTTTATTCTGTGGACAATCCGAATTCAAAACACATTCAGGTCGACAACCAAATTGTGGATCGCCTTGGAAGTCTGGTAAACATGAGCAGACAGCTTGATTCCGTAAAACTTGACAAATTGTGTTCAATCCACAAGGGTTTGGCATACAAGGATTATTCTGTGGCATTGGTATAGGTAAAGCAAAACAGCGAATAACTGGATTTCCGGTTAGGCCAGCATTACAAGTACAGACTGGATGATGTTTTTCACAACGACAATTAGCATTAATACCACATGAACCTGGACATGGATCTCGGCAACGATAACCGATACAAGCCTGATGATCTGGACAGTTATCATCAACTACGCATTCGTACCCATGACAACCAGCTGGTCCAGTTGGATCACCTCCCATACCATCTGGGCAACGACACATTGATCTACCACTATCTGTAACTACACATTGAGCACCAGGACCACATGGGTTCGGTGTACATGGACTAGGCGGTTCTAAACGGCAACCTGAATATGGATCACCAACATATCCTGGACGACAATAACACTGTTCTTGATTATTAGAGACGTAACAATCAGTATTAATGCCACAAGGACCTGGACTACATAGCATTGGTATACGGGCTGGTTCGGAACATTGACGATACGGATTGCCGTCTGTACCATATGGGCAATAACAAACAGGTTCACGGAGTGGATCACATAAGGCTCTATGACCACATGGATTTGGTTCGCATGGGTTTTTGGGTTCTACACAACCTCGGATCGTATTTGGACTTTCAATATAACCAGGAAGGCAGGTGCATTTGGCAAAACCATTACTAAGTATGGAACATTGAGTATTTGGTCCGCATGGTGAAGGATTACATGGATTTGCTGGTAAAGCGCATGGTGTGTGTGGTGGAGTACCCTCAAATTCTGGTAAACAGAAACAAACAGCTTTACCATCGACAATACGACAACCCGAATTTGGACCACAAGGATTTGGCGAGCATTCATCACCTTCAGGGACTAGAATTTAAACAATTAAAAAAACATACCTCACGATTTTTTGAGAAGACTTACTGCAACTTATAAATGGATTTCCAGTTAAGCCCTTTGGACAGAAACAGATGGGATTTCCATTATCAATTTCGCATAGAGCATGAATACCACAAGGATTTGGATCGCAAGGATTTGTTGGTGGTTGACAGCCTATAGTTGGATTGCCACTGTAACCAGGTGGGCATTTACAAGTTGGTTGATGATTGTGTACATCACAAATGGCATAAGGGCCACATTTACATGGTGAACCACATTTTCCATTAATACAAGCTTCATTAGTTGGACAATCACTATCAGCACGACAACCAAAGACTTGATCACAATACTTGTATGGATTGCCTTGATAACCAGGTAAGCATCTACATTCAATACCATGATCTTTGGCGAAACATTCAGCATTTTCACCACATGAATCATCAAAGCATGGATTAATACAGATACGATTGAGACGGTCGCATAATTTATTCGGTGGGCAATCCTCGTTGTACTGACAGATTGGTTTGTAATCGTCAACTAAACAAATTGTTATTAATATTAAGGTATGGGCTCCTGTTTTTTTGGGCTTCTTACCTGGTGTACAGCCAACGAAACCGTTACCTTGGTAACCTTCAGCACAACTACAATCTGTTCCGTGATTTGTGTTAATACAAACGGCGTTTTGAGCACAAGGATCGTGGACATCGCATGGTCTTTGGCAAGCATGACCGATGCATGCTTCTGTTAAAGGACAGTCATCGTTGGTGGTGCAACTCACTAAGAGAACAGGGTGCAAAGACATAGTAAGAAGAGATTCTATACTAAACTGTACATATACACATATAAGATATTCACAAAATTTACAATTCAGCTCCAAAAATTCTTATTATAATTTTTTTTAAGTACTATTATTATTATTATTAATGATTTGATTAATTCAATTTTAATTGATTTTAAAACAAAATTTATATTTATAATGAGAGTTAAGTGTGTTATCTTACTTGGTTGAGAGGGGAAGCATTTTATTGCAGGATTCCCTTCATATCCCATTGGGCATGTACAAATTGGCCTATGCATTTTTGCTTGACATTTAGCCGTTTTTGCACAGGCATTAGTAAATTCACAAGGATCTTGACATAATGACATATAACAAACCTCATTATCGAAACAATCCATGTCTGATTCACATTTATGTACTCTTGGAGGAGGTGGTTCTAGTAGAGAGTTAATTATGATTAAATTAGAATTAATTAGTTAATCAATTAATTAATTAAAAAAAATGTATACGGTACTGCTTTGTTTGAAATTATCCAACATTATCAACAATCGGGATAAGACTTGATAATAATTATACAATAAGTACAAAAAAAAGTATAGACAATATCAAACAAATAATTATTTACAATATCACATGCATTACGAGTTTAATCCAAAAATGTCTACTCAAAAATAAGTAATTTGGTGCAATTAGTTCTATCTATAAATAAATTTCAGCTAATATATTACATACTAAATTTTTTTTCACGTTGTGGGGAAGGAAAAAAATTTGGAAATGTAACTTGTATACCTTGTAGACAATTCCTTTGCGGATTTCCTGAGAATCCTGGTGGACATATGCAGATTGTTGTATGATTTTCAGGCATACAAATTGCATTCGGTGCACAACGACCACCAATTGAACAAGCATTTATACAAATTTGATTTAAGCATGTTTCAAATGGTGTGCAATCCATTTCAGTGTTACAAATATTAGTTTTGTTAGTAGATGTTGTTTTTGTATAGTTTGTAATTGAAATTGGTGTTGTTGCCATCATCTCTGTATAAATTTCTTTAGAACTTTCCGTTTGTGGTAATTCTTTAATCGTTGTTGTTTCTATCAAGCTTTCAGTACCAATTGTTTTCGTACTTATTTCTAAAGTTGGCATAGTAAACGTTTGATACTTCTCAGAAGTTGTGAATAATGTTGAGCCAATTTCAGTTGTCTCCTGAGTAATAATATTTGGTAATTCACTAGCAAGCTCTGTTGCTTCAGTACCACTCTCTGGAAGAGTAACACCCAATTCAGTTGTGAAAAATGACTTCTCCGTTCGGACACTACTTGATGGTGTAGTAGGGTTCGCATTTAAAATCAGCATTTCTCCATTCGTAGAAATCTTTGTCACATTTTCCATACTTTCTGTAATCTGAGGTACTCGAATTGTACTGATTTCTATTGCTTCTGAATAAGTTGTTTCATAAGTAGAAGATTTTTGTTCTTCCGTTAACGTTTCGGATACTGTTACCGCTTCTGTTGTTGTACTAGCAATACTTACGTTCTCCCTTATTTGCTGTACTGTTGTTTCTACAGGAGCAATAGGAGTAGTACCAGCTTTTGTTACAGTTTGTAATGTAGAAGTTTCCCCAGTAGTTTCAGTAAACGCTGTAGTGGTTATGATTTTAGGAGATGTCATACTAGTAGTACTTATGTTTTCTGTTACTTGCGGTACTGTCGTTTCTACAGGAGCAATAGGAGTAGCACCAGCTTTTGTCATAGTTTGTATTGTAGAAGTTTCCTCACGTTCAGTAGACGTTGTAGTGGTTGTAATCATTTTAGAAGGTGTTGTACTAGTAGAACTTATGCTTTCCGTTGCTTCTGGTATTGTCGCAATAGGAGTTCTACCAGCTGTTGTCATAGTTTGTAATGTAGAAGTTTCCCCATGTTCAGTAAACGATGTTGTGGTTATCATTTTAGGAGATGTCATACTAGTAGTACTTATGTGTTCTGTTACTTGCAGTACTGTCGTTTCCACAGGAGCAATAGGAGTAGCACCAGCTTTTGTCATAGTTTGTACTGTAGAAGTTTTCTCACGTTCAGTAGACATTGTAGCGGTTGTAATGATTTTAGAAGGTATTGTACTAGTAGTACTTATGCTTTCCGTTGCTTCTGGTATTGTCGCAATAGGAGTTGTACCAGCTGTTGTCATAGTTTGTACTGTAGAAGTTTCCTCACGTTCAGTAGACATTGTAGCGGTTGTAATGATTTTAGAAGGAATTGTACTAGAAGTACTTATGCTTTCCGTTGCTTCTGGTATTGTCGCAATAGGAGTTGTACCAGCTTTTGTCATAGTTTGTAATGTAGAAGTTTCCCCATGTTCAGTAAACACTGTAGTGGTTATGGTTTTAGGAGATGTTATACTACTAGTACTTATGTTTTCTGTTACTTGCGGTACTGTCGTTTCTACAGGAGCAATAGGAGTAGCACCAGCTTTTGTCATAGTTTGTATTGTAGAAGTTTCCTCACGTTCAGTAGACGTTGTAGTGGTTGTAATCATTTTAGAAGGTGTTGTACTAGTAGTACTTATGCTTTCCGTTACTTCTACTACTGTCGCAACAGGAGTTGTACCAGCTTTTGTCATAGTTTGTAATGAAGGAATTTCCGCACGTTCAGTAGACATTGTAATGGTTGTTGGATTAGTCGTATGGCTTGATATTTTTTCACTTGTTATTATCTCTAAAGGTCCAAGACTTGTAAATTCGCTCACTCTTTGTGTCGTTTCGTTTAGTACTTCTGGTATTGTAGTACCCAGTTCTGTTACAGACTCATACATGTTAGTCTGTTCTTTACCACTTAAAGCAGTCGTTTCTTTCTGTGTGACAATGGTAGTACTTTCTGCTTCTATTGATTTTGATTTAACACTAGTACTAAATCCTGCTTCTATTGGATTGGTAACTCGATCCGTGTACGCCAGTTCTTTCCCTTCAGTAACGGTCATAGTAATTTCTGGCTCTATTGGCAACATAGTATAAATATTCGTACTACCGGTGGTAGTGGATTTTTCAGTTTCTGTTGGCATTGTTGCAATATTTTCAGTACCTATCGCCTCTTCAATTGTACCGGGTGTAGTTTTTTCTTGCATTTCACTAACAGTTGTTGATTTTTCCATTATTTCTGATGTACCTCTAAATTCTGTATTTGTCGATATTTGAGTACTAGTAGTGAACTGATTCTGTTGTGTCTCTTCTTTAAGAATAGTTGAGGTCTCCTCAGTTGTCATTTCAGAAGATTTGAATATTGTTTCAGGAGTTGTTATACTTGGACTGACTGGTCTTGTAATTGTACTGATTTCTTCTCCTTCAGTAGTGGTTAGAGTTCCTTCTGATCTCATAATAGTACTGGTTTCTACTGGTGTATTAGTAAAAGTACTTGTCGTAGATTGTTTAAAAGAGCCATTTGTAGTCGAAGTTTCAGTGGTTGTTTCAAGTGTAGTTTCTTCATGTATTTCATTAATTTTTGTTTGCTTTTCTGTTGTACCTAATGTTGGCATTTGAGTACTTGTAATTCCCGGCTTTTCCTCTTCTTTAAAAGTACCGGTTGTTACTTCAGAAACTCTAAGTGTTGGCTCAGAGGTTGTAACTCTTGTACTCTCCACTCCCATAGTTATAATAGTCTCTTTTCCTTCGGTAATAGTACTGGTTTCTATAGGTGTTGTAGTGTACGTGTTTGTACTAAATTGTACAAAAGAACCGTTTTCAATAGTACTCTCTGTAGTTGCACCTAGTGTAGTTTCTTCTTCCATTGTTTTTGTGGTATGAGCAGTTTCTGTATTTGTTGATATTTGAGTACTAGTAGTTATATAATGCTGTGTTATATCTTTTGCAGTTGTCATCCTTGTAGTTTCTGATTCCACAGTTGTACTAGTCTCTGTTAGGTTTAACATGGGTTTTTCACTTTCTTTAGACACTGTTGTTGCTTCTTCAGTACTTACTATTTCTGGGAACGATTTAAAAGTGGTAACTTTCATCTCTTCTACAACAGTAGCAGCAGTGGTGGGAATGTAAGGGTGAGTACCGGAAATTGTTGATTCTTCCTTTATTAAATTTATAACAGTACTTCCTGTTTCTATTACCCCATCTGTATTAGTTTTAGCACTAGTTTCTGTACTTTGACCTATTTCTACCGTTGACGCTAATGTAGAAGACATCCTTACCTCATTTGTCAACATAGTACCAATTGTATTTACTTCTAATGTAGTGCTAGTACCTCCTGTAGTTCTACCGGTGACAATGTGAGAGGTTGTGCTGGTTTCTGTAGCTTCTTTTTCTGTAGTAGTTACATTTTCGATTAGATTTGTAGTACTAATTCCTTCAATTGTCTTTGGCGTTAAAGTAGTCTTTTGTTCTATCGATGTCAACGGTTGAATTGTAGTTGGCAATTCTGTAGAGGCTATGCCGATTTTCTCAGATACTGTTGTTAATTTATTAGTGAAAGCACTAGGTGTAGTTTTTTCTTGTGTTGCAGCTTCTGTGGTTTCTTCTGATATAACGGTAGTCGTTCCAATAGAACTTGATGTTGGAAGATTAGTGCTTGATATTGTTGAAGTAAGACTAATATTTTCGTTTCTAGTAACACTACTCTCTGTAATGGTACTTTCTGTCAAAGTAGTTAATTGAGGACTCGTGAATAAAGTAACAGGTACATTTGTTACGGTTACAGGAATTTTAGTTGTTTCTGGTGGAACTGTTATAGACGGGGTAGTTTGTTGCTCAGTTGAAATTTTTATCCCCCTATCTGAAGTTGTTTGTTCTGTAGTACTAGCAGTTATTTGAGCTTCACCAGTAACTATGCTTGATTTTATTATACTCGGAGGTGTCTCATAAATTATTTTCATAGTGCTCTCACTTTCTGTACTACCGACAATTGTAGTACTACTAGATAGATTTTCAGTAGTACCTTCTGATTTAGTTGAAGTTTGAACAGTGGTTTCTTTAGGATATAGAGCTGTAACTGTAATAAAACCTTCAGTAGTGGTTGTTTGAGGATAAATAATTTCAGTTCTTTCAGTAGTTGCTTCAGTTGTACTATTCAAAGGATTACTTGTAAATTCCGTGATAGTTTTTGGTGTCTGTGTAGTTGTTACTTTTGTAACATTGTCTACAGGATTAGATGTAAATGGTTCTCCATCCATTTTTCTAATTGTTTCTGATGTTGTTTGAATTGGTCCTGAAGTGAATGGCGTTAATTCCGGTGTTGTAAAAAGTGTGCTTTTTTGGCCTGTTGTTATTGTTGTTGTTTCAGTTGGTGGTGTTGTTGTTGCAATTGTTGACAATTGCAAAATTTTAGATTCATTTACATTGGTTGTTAAAGTAGTAGTAGTAGTAGTACTAATAACAGGAGTAGTAGTTGTTATTTGTGAATAGGTCACGGTTTGTGCTTCAGTTAGTGTACCTGACGTTGAAGCCGTATCTATTTAGGTTTAAAATAAATAAAATTACGTGAGTTTTACCGATTTGTACAATGTTAAAGATTAAATGGGGTGCAAATGAGAGAAGCAGAAGCTACAACAACCACCAATTTGTTTTAAACAATATACACATACTACAAACTACAAATAGAACAAAATAGAGAAATAAATAATAAAAATTGTGAAAAAAGTCCCGATACATTCACAATGTTGAAAAAAAAAGTGCTGCCAGTCATCTTATGACATCAGCGATGAATTTACAAAAAAATCTATAAACAATGAATAAAAAGAAGTGTTGCTATTTTCACAAAAAGTTTACAAAATAGGTACATGTTAAAGGTATGATTTACAGTTAGATGATTGAAGCTGAAAATATAAAATTTCAAATTATTTCAAAAAAAAAAACACAAAAATTTTTCCTCTTAAGCAATTGATTTTACCCAAATATTTGACTTGTATTGATCGAAGTACGCATATAAATCCAGTTCTGATGGTTTTCTGCGATCTAGAGTTTTGTTAATGACAATGACCAAGACAATTTATGGAAAGGATCAGGATTTAGATGATGATTTTCAAAGGAAAACAGCAACACATCGTTAAAAACTTGAACGAAAACGTTCCACTTACCTTTGATACAGGCTCCAGTTGTTGGATCACAACGGACACCAGGTGGGCAATGTTCACATCCTGTAGTAACAGTCGGGGAGGTTTCTAAAATGTTGTTCGATTTACGCTCTAAGTCCATGGAGTTTTTTCGCAAAATATACTTACGTAAAATACAATTACAACCATCACAGACGAAATTATTCCCACCGCAATCTGTATGTTTTTGACATTGGCAAACTAAAATTACGCACATTTCAATGCTTACAACTTCTTACTAATATAAAATAAGCATTGTATATTACCCTTAATGCAGACTGGTTGATGGTTTTGTACTTGACAGTCTTGGGAGTGTGTACAAGGATTTGCTACTTGACAAGGATTATGGCATTTCCCTTCAATACAAGCCTGTTGTGATGTACAATCGGTGTGTTGGTAGCATTTTATATCTAGCAAAATTACATAATAATTATAAAAACTATAGCATGTTGTTTTGAAATTTTCACAATTACGAAAACAATATCAAACAATTCAAAAATGATAAGCTTATAAGCCTGATAATAAAAACAAGCATGGTACAAAATACAACAAAACTAACAAAATTACGAATAAATAAAATTTTACCACCACCAAAATCAAGCAAACCACCACCAAAATTGCATCTAACTGTACAAACAATATGTACACATTTCCACAGAGAAAACAATCAATGCTTATACTACACATGGAAGAGTATGAAATATCAAAACCTCAACGGCTATTGTAATGTTTATTTTTTTTTTTGATGATCCAACCATGCAAATGATGACCAAGGTTTCTGTACTGTTGTACCTTGGTAGCATTTGAACAGCCTTCAGTTATCTCGATAAGGCTGTAGTTTGATACTCATGCTGACACGAATATCCATTTATGAAGATCCAAACAACAACAAAAAAAAGAATGGTTTGCAGTGGCATCCCCGAGTTCATTTCTCTTTACGTTCACTAAATCTATTTTTGTTTACCTGGTATCACATTACAACCTATTTCGACCTTTACTGTTTCATTTAATGGACATTGACAATTTGGTACGTGGGCAATAACACTACATGGAACTGTTAACGGGCATGGATTGTAGAAGGAACACGGATCTACACAGGTATTATTGATACAGGTTTCAAGAATTGTACAGTTTTCAGGATAAGTACAAGTAATCACTTTTTCAGTCATTGTTTCAGTTGTTGTTAGAACATATGTAGTGTATTCTGGTAGCTTTTCCGTGGTGCTAATAGGCAACATTTTAGTTGTTTCGATTTCACTAGATTCTGTAGTCTCTTCAAGTTTCATTGTAGTTTCTTCGGTACCGACTTCTGTGCTTTCTGATTCTGTTACAATTCCAACTGTAGTATCAGTAAAAGAATCGTACTTTAAGGTTGTTGATTTCTTCTCCGTTAGAATTGTTAATATAGAGGGAGTAGTTTCAGTTGAAATTTCTGCATTTTCTGTACTTAGTAGTACACTTTCAGTGGTCAATTGTAAAGTGCTCATCTTTGTAGTTATTCCCGCTTCAGTAGTAGTACTTATAACGCTTTCTGTTAGTTGTGTTGTTGGTACTGTCCAGGTTGAAGACGTAATTCCTTCTTTTGGTTCTTGAGTTACATCTGCTTTTTCTGTTGTTCCTACTTGAGTAATTGTACTGAATACTGTAGTACCAACCTCTTCAGTTGCTTCACTAAAAGTAATATTTTCTGTTGGTGCAAAAGTTGTTTGCTCTCGTTTAGTTGAAATTAAATTTCGAGTCTCTTCTGAAGTGGAAATTTCTGTTGGTTTGGTGATTTCTTCAAATGGTACAGTTTCAGCACTACCTTCTGATGATACCGTGACTGTTGCTGTACTTCTGGCAGGAGCTTCAGTTGCTACAGTTAAAGGAGTTTTAGGTATTTCTGTTATCGTACCAGGTACTGTTGGTATTGAAGTAGTAACTGTGTGGTAACTAGAGACCGTAGTAGGCAAGTTTTCAATAGTACCCACTTTTTCAGTTGCTACACTTAAAGTGAAGTTTTCTATTGATGGAATAGTTGTCTCTTCCTGTTTAGTTGAAATTAAATTTCTAATCTCTTCTGATGTTGATTCGGTGATTTCTTCAAATGGCAAGGTCTGAGTACCACCTGTCGATAACGTTTCAACTGTTGCTGCACCAGTGGCAGAAGCTTCAGTTTCTACAGTTAAAGCAGTTTCAGGTATTTCTGTAGTCGTTCTAGATACTGTTGATAATAAAGTAGTAACTGTGTGGTAACTAGAGACCGTAGTAGGCAAGTTTTCAATAGTACCCACTTCTTCAGTTGCTATACTTGATGTGAAGTTTTCTATTGTTGGAATAGTTGTCTCTTCCTGTTTAGTTGAACTTAAATTTTTAACTTCTTCTGAAGTAAAAATTTCTGTTGGTTTGGTGATTTCTTCAAATGGTAAAGTCTGAACATTACCTTCTGATGATACCGTGACTGTTGCTGTACCCATATCAGGAGCTTCAGTTTCTATAATTAAGGAAATTTCAGGCATTTCTGTAATTGTACTAGATACTGTTGGTGTTGAAGTGGTAAACATGTGGTAACTAGAGTCCGTTGTAGACAACTTTTCAGTAGTACCCACTTCTTCAGTTGCTATACTTGATGTGAAGTTTTCGATTGATGGAATCGTTGTCTCTTCCTGTTTAGTTGAAATTAAATTTCTAGTCTCTTCTGAAGTTGAAATTACTGTTGCTTCGGTGATTTCTTCAAAAGGTAAAGTTTGAGCACTACCTTCTGATGATACCGCGACTGATGCAGTACTTCTGGCAGGAGCTTCGGTTTTTACAGTCAAAGAAGTTTCAGGTATTTCTGTAATTGTAGTAGATACTGTTGGTATTGAAGTAATAACTGTGTGGTAACTAGAAACCGTAGTAGGCAAGTTTTCAGTAGTACCCACTTCTTCAGTTGCTATACTTAAAGTAAAGTTTTCGATTGATGGAATCGTTGTCTCTTCCTGTTTAGTTGAAATTAAATTTCTAGTCTCTTCTGAAGTTGAAATTTCTGTTGGTTTGGTGATTTCTTCAAATGGTACAGTTTCAGCACTACCTTCTGATGATACCGTGACTGTTGCTGTGCTTCTGGCAGGAGCTTCAGTTGCTACAGTTAAAGGAGTTTCACGTATTTCTGTAATCGTAGTAGATACTGTTGGTATTGAAGTAGTAACTGTGTGGTAACTAGACACCGTAGCAGGCAAATTTTCAGTAGTACCCACTTTTTCAGTTGCTACACTTAAAGTGAAGTTTTCTATTGATGAAATAGTTGTCTCATCTTGTTTAGTTGAAATTAAATTTCTAGTCCCTTCTGAAGTAAATGTTTCTGTTGGTTTGGTGATTTCGTCAAATGGTAAAGTCTGAACATTACCTTCTGATGATACCGTGACTGTTGCTGTACCCATATCAGGAGCTTCAGTTTCTATAATTAAGGAAATTTCAGGCATTTCTGTAATTGTACTAGATACTGTTGGTGTTGAAGTGGTAAACATGTGGTAACTAGAGTCCGTTGTAGACAACTTTTCAGTAGTTGATGCATCCGTAGACGTATGGACTTCCTCTTTTGTAGTTTTCATCGTACCAACTTTTTCAGTTACTTCACTGAATGTAGAGTATTCTGTCGATGCGAAAGTTGTCTGATCCTGTTTAGTTGTAGATACATTTCTAGGTTCTTCTGAAGTAAAAATTTCTTCAAATGGCAAAGCTTGAGTACTACCTTCAGATGTTATTATGACTGTTGTTGTTTCAGGAGTCCCAGATTTTGCCGTAATGGTACTAAAATCCGTTGGTGTTGAAGAAGTTGTGCCGTAATTAGAGATCGTAGCCAAGTTTTCAGTTGTAGCTGCTTCCGTGGACTTATAAATTTCCTCTTGTGTAGTTTTAATAGTACCCACCTTTTCAGTTGCTTCACTAAACGTAAAGCTTTCTGTTGATGCCAATGTTGTCTGCTCTTGCTTGGTTGAAAGCAAACTTCTAGATTCTTCTGAAATAGAAATTACTGATGATGTAGTCATTTCTTCAGGTAGTGGAGTGTGAGAACTACTTTCCAATGGTGTTTCTGTCATTGTAGTAGATATTGTGGGTGTTGAAGTGGTAACGGTGTGGTAACTAGAAACCGTAGTAGGTAAGTTTTCAATTGTTGTCGCTTTCGTATATGTATCGACTTCTTCTTGTGCTGTTTTAATAGTACTGGTCATTTCAGTTGTATCACTTGAAGTAAAGTTTTCTGTGAATGCAAAAGTTGTCTGTTCTTGTTTAGTTGAAATCAAATTTTGAGGTTGTTCTGTTGTCCGAGTACTACCTTCTGATGGAACGGTAACTGTCGTTTGCGTTCCAATTTCTGTAGTCAGAAGAGTTTTAGGTGTTGTTATTGAAAACGTTGGACTTGGTACAGTGAACGTTGATTGCTTTACAATGTTGATTTCAGAAGTTGTTTCAAATTGTGGAGTACTACTGGTTTTGGTATTAAAAGTTGTAGTATACGTTGATTCTGTTGCAGTCTGTATCGTCTCTTTTGTTTCTGAAGTCTCTTCATGTTCTGTTGTACTTGAAATTGTAGTTTCCAATGGTATCACAGAGAGATTCTCTGTAGTTCCTTCTGATTGTAAAGTGATAGTACCTTCATATGATACTGCTTGCTCAGTGGTTGTACTTTTGGGATAAACAGCTGTAACCGTAACCGTTTTCTCTGTAGTCGTGGTTATAGGGTAAACAATTTCTGTTCTTTCGGGTACTATTTCAGTTGTAACAGTAGTAGATTTCTTTGTTAACTCAGACCCAGTTTCAGTAGTCTGTGTTATTATGGTTGGTTTGTGTGTGATAGTTGATTTCAGCTCTTCAGATGTCGTTTCTACATCATTAGAAATAGTTGTAGTTTTGTCAAATAGAGGAGTACTTAATTCGGTTTCAGGAGAGCCAGAAGTTGTAACAGTTGAAGCATAGCTTGTTTCGGATTCAGTAATAGATTCAGTTGACATCAACTCGGAAGGTGTCGTCACACTTTTTCTTGTATTAAGCTCAGGTGTAGTTTCAAACTTTGATGTACCTTGAGTTGAAACCGTTACAGTTTCAGTCAAATGTGAGTCTGAATTAATTGTTGTTTCAACTGTAGTAAAATCTGAACCAGTATGAATAGGAACTGTTTCAGTTTCATAAGTTGATGCTGTTTGATGGGTAGTTTTTTCATGACTGGAAATTGACGGTACTGTCATTTCAACAGAAAGTCTTGTTACTGCGCCTTCAGTTTCCGTTGAAAGTATAGTAACAGGTGAGACTGTACGTGCTGCAGTACTTCCAAATTTTTCCGTTACTGTGAAATATTCAGTTATGGGACTCTCACTGCTAACAGTAGTATACGTTGTTTCTTCAACGTTTTCTTCCCGAGTTGTTTTAGTTTCAGGTGTTGTTGACTTCTCAAAAATCTTACCTGTTATAGTAGTCAACAAAGAAGATTCACTAGTACTGCTTGATCCTAATGTATTTTGATTGATTGTAATAGTGGTACTTTCAGGTGATAAATTTTCTGTTGTATGCTCATAAACTGAAGACGTCGTTGGTGTTCCTATTCCTTCTGTCTCTGCATAAGATGTTGTCACTACTTCTGTTTGATTTTCTGTTCCATTTTCAGTAGTAAATGACTTTTGAATTTCAGCTTCTTCTCTACTTTCGGTACTTGCAGACGTTTCAGATGTTTCTGTATCAGAAGGTGTAGTTGAGGTAGTTAATTCGTACAATTCAGTAGATTCGGTACTTGCACCTTCTGTTATATCATATGACTTTGTAGTGCTTCTCATAGCATTCGCTGTTTCTTCTTCCATACCAGATTTGGTACTTACAGTAGTTTCACTACTGATTTCTGTTGTTTTAAGTTCAGTAGGAGCCATTGTAATTGTAGTTTTTGATTCTGCCAGACTTGTATCAGTTGAAGCTAAAGTTTCTACTGTGTGAGGAAATAAAGTGGTAAGTACTGTTGTTGGCTTCTCAGTAAATTCTCCTAAATTCTGAGTGATTGTACTTTGTGTTGTTGTTGTTGTGTGAGTTATAGGTGATGTGTGTGTAGTTTCTGGCAAAATATTTTCAATTGTCGTTGTTTCTTGAAACTCAGTCATTGTTTCAATTCCTTTTGTTGTTGTCGATGAAGTAATTGTTGTGTGCTCCACTTCTGTACTAGGTTCACTTATGGATTCAGTAAAATCTAACTTTGATTGTTCCGTAGTTGATTCACTAATCGTACTTGTTAATGTAGTTTCTTTGGAAGGAGCATTAGAGGATACAATAACAGTAGTAGGTATCATTTCAGTAGTTGTAGTTAATTGGATTTTTACTTTAGTTGTTGTTTCAGGTGTAGTTCTATCGGTAACTATATGGATTCCACGATCTCTAGTTGTACTAGTTTGCCCAGGTGGTTGTTTTGTAATAGTGATAAGAGGAGATATGGTTGTGGTAATTGTTGAGGATTTAGGGAAGCATTGAATGAGTGCATTGCCCTCGTATCCTTCAGCACAAGAACAATTTGCTTTATGATTATCAGCTTGACAAACGGCGGCTATACCACAACTGTTGGTGCAAAGGTCTATGCATAAATTTCCAATACAAATCTGTTTTTCTGTACAATCGGAGTCCAATTTGCAGCTAACTTTAGTTGTATTATCAGCTGTGAATATATTACATAATAGGTTCATATATATATACATATATACATACATATTATAAAATTTGAAAATAATTACAAGACCACATACGTATTTACATACAGTGATTAGTAAAAAATTGTGCTGAGCGTTTTTTGGTTAAGGCATGTGAATTAATTGAATAGATTAAATTATTCCCTGTGTGTTTGAGGAGAAGTAGAAAACAAGAAAAGTCAATAGTAAGAAAATTATAGAAGAATGGGGTCAAAATCCGAAACGAAACATGGAGTACAAGTGGTAAACGGCTTGTCTTGTAGCAGTTTATCTTTACTTGTAAGTAGAGGGTGGATATAACGACAACGTAGCAGAAGATAGTTCTGTTTATTACTTGCAAATACTGTAACCGAAAGCAACAAAAACAAACAAACGTTCATTTCATCGTTCATTGATGTTTTTTTTTTAATTATTATTATTATTATTATTTAAAAAAATTATTTGTAGATTTCTCGACAAGCACTAAAAGTTTGCACCGAGAATGAGTTGATTGTTTACCTTTGAGGCATCCATATTTAGGATCAGATATAAATCCGGGTGGGCAAAACTTGCAAATAGGTCTATGATCTTCAACATAACAGGGTGTATTCTCTGGACAGCTAGCTGTTGCACATGGATCTTCACATCTGAATGCCCTGCACGCTTGGTGCGGTGGACATCCATTATCTCTCAGACAAATAGATAATGTTGGATTACAATTTTTCAAACAAATACACACTGGCTTATGGTTCAATACATCGCAGCCTTTCTCCGGTGGACATGGTGGTTGTCTTGAGGCTGTACACGGATTTTGGCATAGTCCATCCATGCATGCTTTATTCGATGGACATTGATCATCACGTGTACATTCATTCCTTTCTGGTGCACAGGCAATCTCGCCACGTTCATTAACAATAAATCTGTTCTTACATACACAGGTTGCCCTATGATTGGATACTTCACATTTTTTATTATCACGACATTTAAATGCTGGATTATCGCATGGATCATAACAATCACCAGTGGCTATATTACATGCCAAATTTGCTAAACAATGTGAATCTTTTGTACATGTCGTTGGTGTTGCTGGTCTAGGATGTGTTGATAAACATTTTGGATCTGGTCTACATTCTGTATTTGCCATGCCCACATGACATTCGGGGCATGAACATCTTGGACGATGTAATACAGTACGACATAGGGCATTCACTCCACAAGCGCCACGTAGTGAACATGGATCTATACATTGGAAGTTGATACACGCCTTTTCATTGGAGCATTCATAGTCACTGTTACATTCGGCATCTAGTTGTTGAAAGATGGGCAAGAAAAAAGAAAGCATTTTTTAAGAACCGTGAGAATAGGAAAAATCGTGGCAAAAACTGTGTGGTCATCAAAAATTACAAACAAAAAAATAAAAATAAAAACAACATAAAAACAACGCATGCGGGCGTGACAAGACAGTCAGAGGGTGAGAGAAATGAAAGAGGCCATCTCAACAAAATATACAACAACAAACAAACAAACAACAATTAAATAATAAATAATGGAATAAGAACCGATTAAGCGGCAATATTTACAAAATAAGCGCCCAATATGATGCCAATAGAAATAATGCTTAGTATACAATAATATTATCATATGTAATCATAATAATAATAAAAATAATAATAATCAAAATGATAAATGTGAGAATGCTCCTTTCATAGTTCCCAATCTGACCTATCAACCATCAGACCCGCTGCCTGCACGGCTATGCCACGCCTTATTTCTTATTAATTCAATTCAATTAAATAAAAACTATTATCTATTATTGTGTGGAATGTGGCTTGGGTGATGGGGAAAAACATGTCAGGAACTTGTGAAAGGCAGATTGGAACCCTGAAGTGTAACATTCCACATGATGATATGGAAATTGCTCTGCATATGTGTTGTGTCATACTAAAATATATGATGATGTATATACACATTACTCCGCTCAAAAAATACCTAAATTTTACAAAATTCAATTTGCTATTCTCAATAAATAAATAAATAAATAAATAAATCGTGCAAATCTTATATATATACAAAATAATGTGTATCAAATGATAAAAAATTACAAAAATCAATCAACATCTAATGCACAATAAAAAATGCATTAGTCGAGCGGAAAGCCGGCTTGTAATTAAAATAAATGTACTGTATACAATGTATAAATGTATAAAACGTATAAATTGTTAGTTAATTTTGGCTTACCCCAATGGCATTCATTGTCTGGCCGACCTGAATATCCCGGTAAACAACGACAGACAAATAATGCCTGTTCACGTATACATTCAGCATTCTTACCGCAACCTTCTGTACGGCAATCAACGTTACTTTTTTGAATTTCACCTGAAAACCACAAATTTAATCCAACAAAAAAAATGAAAATAAGTAAACAATCATCTAAAATATAACAAACATTCAATAGTCGGATCTCCTAATGGTGTTTCAGCCGGACAGAAACATTGTGCCTTATTATTAACAATTTTACATTGTGCTCCATTACCACACAATTTATTCTTGCATAGATTAACTAAATTCACATCACAAACACAACCACGATATGGATCACCGACACAATTTGGTGAGCATGAGCATTCATAGCTACCATTACTAAGATCACGGCATTTCGTATTATCACCACATGGATTCTTTAAACATTCTTCACTGCCGCTCTTTTTACATTCAATCAAAGCATTGCCAATATAGCCAGGCGGACATGAACATTGCGGCTTACGATCGACAACTTTACATTGAGCATTCGTTCCACATGCTCCGCTCTCCAAACATGGATTCTTGCATGCACCGTTAATATCGCATCGTTGATTATTTTGGCAATCGTCATCACGACGGCATTCGTATGGTGAACATTTAATCTGTGGATCGCCACGATAACCATCCGGGCATAAGCAAATCTTTCGACGATCTGCTGTTTTACAAATCGCATTCAAACCACAACTATTCCGATCTTGACAAATCTTTTGGCATTTTTTATTTTTACAAAACTCATCAGTAGCACAATCGGAATTTGATCGACAACCGGACATACAAACGCCCCTTGTACAAATCTGGCCGGTAGCACAAGCGTTTTGTGTGGAACATTTATTGCGACATTTACCCGAACTACAGGTTTCACCACAGGAGCATTCTTTTTGTGTACGACAAGATTTCGTACAAAAACCAGCAGTGTCACATTCACAAGAGCTGTCACATCGTGTCGCAGCTTTCGTACACGCCACTAAGGGATTGCCTAGATAATTTGGTGGACAGCTGCACTGTGCTACGTGATTTTTGATGGAGCACTCTGCACATAATCCACAAGTTGAATTACTCTCACAAGGATCTGCAATTACAAATAAATATTATACAATACTTTACATTAAATTGATTTGAATTACTTTGGCATTTATTGTTGATGCATGCTTGATCTGGCGGACAAGATGAGTCACTTCTACAGCCGATTTCACACAATCGATTCTTACAAATTTGATCATCGCTACAGAAATCATCAGAGTTACAAACGGTTCGACAGACTCCTCGAACACATTTTTCATCGACCAGACAATTTCGATCACTACAACAGAAAAAATAATGAAGGAATGTTTTTTTTTGTGAAATGCTTCAAATTACCTTCTGCACATCTTTTGGCATATCCCTTCATAGCATGAATGTTTCTCGAAACAATCAC
This sequence comes from Mylabris variabilis, assembly GCA_037464815.1. NCBI lineage: Eukaryota > Metazoa > Arthropoda > Insecta > Coleoptera > Meloidae > Mylabris > Mylabris variabilis. Next base: position 74,122 of record JAZBGW010000004.1, read on the forward strand.
TATCCGAATGACAAGTTTGTACTGGATAACGGCAATATTCCAATGGATTTCCAACTAAAGGCTCCGGACAGCTACATAATTTATTATAGTTAACAATAGCACATTCAGCATTGGTTCCACATGCTGTAGGCGAATCGCACACGTTCGTACACCGATTTGCAACACATTTTCTATTCGATGGACAACCGGCATCACTACGACATCCGACCATACAAACCAAACCCTCACAAATTTCCCCATTACGACAATCATCATCGTTTCGACAGATCGGCTTACAAATACCGCTATCGCAACGTTCATTGTTCAAACATCCTGTATCAGATGAACATAATGTTCGACAGGATTCATCAATACAAACATTTCCACGGGCACAATCGCGATTCTGTTGGCATGGCTGTGCCGGAGCTCGGACACATCCAATTTTTGCTGTTGGATTCGGTACAAAGTTTCGTCCACATGAGCATGTGGCCCGATGATTCGAAACTGTACATAAAGCATTCGGACCACAAGGATTTTCACTGCACGGATTCTCGCATTTATTACGCCGGCACGATTCACTACTGCTGCAATCTTCATCAGTATGACAGCCAATAATGCACATATTCTTAAGGCATATATGACCTAAGAAGCAATCATGATCAACTCGACAAGTCAAGATACAGTTGCCTTTGAGACATTTTTCATTGAAGGCACAGTCGTTATCAACACGACAATGAGGATGGCACAGATTCTCTTTACAGATGTTATCTTGAGGGCAATCTTCATTAGAACTGCAGCCTACAGGCATTCGAATACATTCTGTTTCAGCATTTCCAGTGAATCCAGATGGGCAATTACATTGTTTCACATGATTCTTGATGGTGCATTTAGAGTTCATGCCGCAAGACGTCTGGAATTGGCATGGATTCAAGCATTGACCTTCTAAGCATTGTTCAGTAGAGACGCATTCATGGTCACTCTCGCATGGTGCTATATTAACAAATGAATACATAAATTGATTGTTTAACAATTAATTATATTTACTTACGTCTACAAATATCACCATAACAGTAAGTGTTAGCTGGACAATCGGAAGTTGATCGACACGATACCGGTTTCGGTGTACATCCAACATTCAAATCATTCGGATTACCTTCGTAGCCATTACGACAGCTACAATGACCACGGTGATCGACTGCGATACATTCAGCATTAAGGCTACAGATTGTTGTTTCACAAACATCACGACATTTGTGTACACCGTTGGATTTATCACATTTAGCAACATTTGGACAATCTCGATCTGTTTCGCATTCATTCGGTGTTCGACACCCATCATTATATGCATCACCAACTAAACCATGCGGACATTGACATTTAAATGATCCTTTCGAATTGTGACATAAGGCTTGCGGACCGCACGGTTTATCTTTACAGAAATCAATCAATTGACAACCACGATAAGGATCACCAGTATAACCTGGTTGACAATAGCAGACTTGTTGATGACTTTCAGCTGAACATAAAGCATTACGACCGCATGGATTCTTAACTAAACATGCAATTTTACACATATATCGATCACAGAGTTTATCATTCGAGCATTGTTCATTGGTTTCACATTCAACATGTTGACAACCATGTTTATCATCATTTGGATCACCACGGAAGCCAACTTTACAAATACAAGTAGCTTGGTGATTTTTTGCAATACATTCAGCATTACGACCGCAAAGGACACCATCACAAACATCAATACATTCGTTTTGACCTAGACTGTTGGCTTGGCATTTCTCATAATTACCACAATCATCATTTGAACGACATTTGTATTCTTGCGTGCAAATATTGTTTAGACAAAATTGGTAATCAGGACATGAAGAATTCGATTTGCACGTTGGTTGGCAAATTCCTTGGATACACAATTGGTCAGCGATGCACTCTCGTGATGTTGTACATACAGCTAAATACAAAATAGTGGAATTATTTTAAATATTTTGCTAATATTAGGTGAAAAACTTACAAGTACAGAGTCCGTTGTAGCATTTTGAACCAGCCGGGCATTGGTTATCAGCAGCACAATATTGAACAGGCACACAACCCAAATGAGGATCTCCTGTTGTGCCTTGAAGACATGTGCAAACACCTACATGGTTTATAGGCAGACAGATGGCTTTCTGTCCACAAGCATTCGATAACGAACAAGGATTCACACATGTGGAATCAATACAAGTCTTATCTTGATTACAATCGTTATTATCAACACATTCGATTGGAATGCAGTCATGAGAAGCGTCTTCTTTAGTTTTCGCAGGGCATCGGCATTTAGCTTGGTGTGCAATTGGGAGACATTCAGCATTTTTACCGCAAGCATTCAAGTTTTCGCATGGATTTTTGCATGTGTTGTCAATACAAGCCGCCGATGCCGGACAGTCATTATCAGTGAAACAATCGCCAGGTTTCCGACAACCACTTCCTGTTGGATCACCTACTAAGCCTTCTCCGCAGACACAAGAAAAACTACCATCATTGTTCAAACAAATTGCTGACGGATGGCAAGGATGCGATGCTTTACATTCATCAATATCAACACATTTATTATTAGTGAAAGTGTAGCCTTCAAAGCAGTTACAGTGCGCTTGGTGGTACTCTACAGTACAAGAACCTTTTCCACAATTGATGCTGTTACAAGGATTTTGGCATTTATTAGTTTGAATATCACATTGACGATTATTTGTACAATCAACATCTTCCAAACATTCTACTTTAAAACATCCGACTTGTTGGTCTAGTGGATCACCAAGATGGTTAGATGGGCATGAACAGATTGGTTTATGTTTAACAACATTACAAACGGCATTCACGCCACATTTGATCTCTTCGCAAGGATTCTGGCATTTGCCAAATTTACAAATAAGTGTGTCTGCACAATCTGCATCACGTCGACATTGGTTCGGTAAAAGACAACCAGGCTCCACATGCGGTTCACCGACTGTACCTTCAGGACATGAACATTCATAAGAACCAGGTTGATTTCTACATAAAGCTGATGGATGGCATGGATGATCTTCACATTCATCAATATCTGCACAGCCTTGTGGTGTTCCAATGAAGCCTAAATTACATTTACATTGGCCTTGAATACAGATTTGTGATAGACGGCAATCGGCATCTATCGAACATCCCGGTTGGCAAACACCTTTCTTACACACTTCCCCAGGTAGACAATTACTATCACCATAGCAAACTTTAATGCAAGTAGCATTAGTACAACGTTCACCGATTGCACAATTCTCATTATCTTGACATTGTAGCACACATTGACCATTATTGCAGATGTAATTTGTTGGACAAGTTGTGGCATCTTTACAAATAAGAGGGATTCGTATACATCCGTCATTTGGTGTTGGATTTCCTTGGAAATTATCAGGGCATGTACAGATAGTTTTGTGATTTTTACAAATACATTTAGCATTCGGTCCACAGGATGCTTCCAATTGGCACGGATCTTGACATTTGTTGTTAATACAAGATTGATTTTGAGGACAATTTCTATTACTTCTACAACCAATTAAACACATCCCATCCACACATGCTTCATTTTGTCGGCATTGACTATGACTGCCGCATGGAATCATGCACATTTTTTGTAAACAACGTTCACCAGTCGAACAATCATCGTTATTGCGACAAACAGCCCGACATTGACCGTTATAGCAGACTTCATTACCACAATCACCATCATTATTACAAGTTGTCGTAATACGAACACAACCATTCTGGATACCTTTCGGTGCTGGAATAAAACTTGCTGGACATGTGCATGTTGGTTTACGATTTTGGACGGTACAAATTGAGTTTGGTCCACAATTGAATTGATCACAAGGATTCACACAACGGGACTGTTGGCATACGGATTCTGGTGGGCAATCTTTGTTACCATTAGGACAATCACCTTCAGGATGACAACCGGACGTATATGGATCACCGATTGTATTTGGTGGGCATTTGCATGTATGTCCAAAACCACCGGTAGATTCACAGATTGCTGTATTATGACATGGATTCGGATTGCAGATTTCTAATGGGACACATTCAACGTCCGGAATAGGATTTGCTCTAGTTCCCGGTGGACATTGGCATGTAGCTTTATGATTTTCAGCAATACAAACAGCATTAACACCACATGACTCTTCATCACAAACATCGTCACAAGTGTGCGTGAGACGATTGCACAATTGTGATGGTGGACAATCAATATTGTAGACACAAGGTACTGATTTACAACCGGCTGTAGGATCGTTTGGATCTCCAATAAATGATCCTGGTGGACATTGACATTGAGGTACATGGTTGTTTACAACACAAACAGCATTCGGGCCGCATTTGATCAATTCACATGCTGGTTTACATAATAAAATATCGCTATCTTGTGATTTTCTACAAGTCTCCAATTCTGAACATTGAGCATCTGTTGTACATTTATCTTGTGAAATTAGTTTACAACCGTTTCGATCTTTTGGATTTCCAGTAAAACCAGCCAAGCATTGACATTGACCTTTGTGCGATTCAGCAACACAAGCTGCATTATTAGGACACGTAAAATGTGAACAAACTGGAATACATTTCAAGATGCCTAAAGCATCAGGCTGACATGATGATGTTGATGGACAATCGTCATCTGATTGGCAATCGGGAACTGATGGTTTCTCACAAACTGAATTGACCGGGTTCCAAATGTAGTCATCGCGACATGCACATGTCGGATGCCCGCCTATATCCAATTTACAAATTTCATTTAAACCGCAAGCTACAGTTTCACATGGACTAATACATTTCTGTTGACCATTAACATCAACCGCACAAATTGTACCGGCAATACAATCATCATCATTATCGCATTCTTTTTTATTGGCTCTCTCTTCCGGTTGACAACCGGTATTCAAATTGCCGGGATTACCCTTGTAGCCGGGTGCACAAATACAAGACGATCGATGATTTTCAACAACACAAAGAGCATTCGGCCCACATTGGATTTTACTGCATGCATCAAGACATTTTCGTACACCTTTACCAAGTTGGAAACAAATCTCGGAATCGTGACAATCTAAATCGCTACGACAGCGGCCTTGAATTGTACATCCTTTAATTAAATCGTTCGGATTACCGATATGATTCGGTGGGCACACACAGATTCCATCCGAACATGTTGCCTTCGGGCCACAAATGATGCTTTCACAAAGATTCTTACATTTACCGTTATCGCAAGTATAACCGGTTGGACACAGGACTTGATTGTTACAATTGCAAGATTTCACATCTTTACAAATACCTCCTTGGACTTGTGAACACATAACAAATGGATTACCGGCATAACCTTCTTTACAACGACAATCATAACTGCCTAATGTGTTGATGCATACAGCGCTTTGTCCGCACACATTATTCGTACACTCATCGATATCTTCACAACCAATAAATGGATTACCAGCAAATCCTGGCAAACATACACATTGGATATCATTGTAGCCTTCACGACATTCCGCATTCGCCCCGCACGATGTTGAATCGCAAGCTTTACGTTCGACTCTTTCGCAAATTTCATACGGATTCCCGATTGTTCCGGTGTTACAAACACATTTACTAGTTCCAATATCGTATTCACAATGTGCATTTTTACCGCAATGTGGTTGACATGTTGGTGGAATAATGGCTGTAATTAATTCATAATTATTTTAATTAAGAATTTTTCAGTTTAATGTTGAATTTTTACTTACGTGGCATACATAGAAGATCTGGATTCCCAGCAAAAGTCGGATTACAAACACATTTATTTGTATTCCGGTCACAATGAGCACCAATACCACAGACAATACCTTCACAACGTTCTTTACAACGGCCACCAATACAAATATATGGTTCTTCACAAGGATTCGTTACTGAACACAAATCAACGCTACATTTACCACCAGGGAATGGATTACCCATTAAACCATCCAAACATTTACAGATAGCTCCTGAATTTGATGGGACACATTGGGCGCCTGGAGCACAAATAACACCATGACACATTGAAACACATTCACCATTATCATTCTCAATAAAACCAATACGACATCGACACCATGCAGCATGATTATCCGGTTCACAATAAGCATTTGGACCGCACAATAAACTACCACAAGGACTAATACAAGTACCATCAACACACGCTAGATTGCTAGCACAATCATCATTATTTTGACATTCTGATTTAACTCCGGGTGTTTCAAGAATACATCCGCCTTTATAAGGATCACCGGTCATACCTTTAGGACAAATACATTTAAATCCACCTTTCTGATTAATACATTGTGCTGCATAAGCGCACGGAGCATCAACACATTCATCGATATCGACACATCCTTCTAATGGATTTCCTTTGTATCCGGTTTCACAAAGGCATTTCGGTGGATCGCTTGGTGTACATTTTGCATTAATGCCGCACGGAAACCGCTCACATGGACTTTTACATTTGTTATTATCGTAGATATCAACAAAGAATGGTGGTGGGCAAACACATTCACCTGGTTGTACACAACGTTCATTTGGCGAGCAATCGTTATCGTTCAAACATAATTTTTGAGCTGGCGAACAAAGGCCATTGTAGGCATCTCCACTATAACCACGAGGACAATGACATTCATAAGAACCAATCGAATTGACACATTCAGCTCCATAGCCGCAAACTTGACGCGTCTCCATACATTCGTTGATATCTTGACAGGCGCCATCAGGTAGGGTACGGTAGCCTTTTGGGCAAGCACAATAGCTAACGCCGCCGGTGATTGTGATGCATTCAGCTCCATTCGGACATGAATTATCCGGACCACAACTTGCCAATACACAATTACCATCGACTAATTTGTACGGTGGTTGGCAACGACAATCGGGAGTATTACATTCTAAAAACAAAGAAAATAAATGTAAAATTTAATGTGAAATGGTTTAGTTGTAATTACCAAGACATTCTAAGAATGGATTTCCATTAAAACCGGGCATACATTGACAATCATAACTTCCTGGGAGATTTTTACAGATTGCATTAATACCACAGGATGGTTTCTCACGGATTTCTGTACATTCATCGATATCACGACATTTGCCAGTGATTTGATCACGTACATATCCTTGGACACAAATACAAACACTATCACCGATAAAATCATCAACAATACACTGTTCACCAGATGGGCATGGTTTCGTTTCAGAACAACTGAATGGTGATTGTGTTTTTAAACAACCGGATCTATATGGATCCCCGGATGTTCCACCAGGACATTGACATGTGAAAGTTCCCGGTTCGTTTTTACAAATTGCACCAGTCTGACACGGATTGCCGGCACATTCATCGATATCAACACATCCAAGGTGTGTTCCAGTATAACCATCACGGCAAATACATTTCGCTTCTTGATTGATTAACATGCATTGTTCGTTTGGATTACAAACAGTAGTTTCACACGGATCTAAATTGAACAATTAATGATAAAAATGGTGTATATTTGGAATTATGGTGTAACTTACGTCTACAATCATTTCCAATATTAGGTTCAGGGCACAGACATCTCTTCTTCGAATCACAGATTGCATTTCCAGGACAATCAGATTCAGAATTACACGTAACGATTTCATTACATTTCGTCTTTGGATCAGGATCTGGTACTGTCCCATCTGGACATTGGCACGAATACGATCCAGGTGTGTTGTTACATACAGCTCCAATGCCACAAACATTCGGTTGGTTGCACTCATCAATATCTTGGCATTGATTTGATGGATTTCCGGTGAAACCCGGTGGACATTGGCAAGCAAATGTTCCAGGTAGATTTGTACAGATTGCATTCTGACCGCAACGGCCACTAGCACCGTTGATTTTATCACATTCATCAATATCAATACAACCGGCTGCAATATCAGTTGGATTAAATGTCCAACCATCTTCACAAATACAGTAAGCTTCTTGTCCGTCTGGTTTACAGAAAGCATGATCACCGCATTTTACATCATCACATGGTGCTTTACAAGCGACCATCGGTGGGGCTCCAACAAAACCCGTTTCACAATCACAATGATAACTGCCAATTGTATTTGTACAGATTGCATTCGAGCCACATGGTTGTGTTTGACATTCGTCGATATCCACACAACTGGCGCCTTTAGGCAGAAATCCTTTTTGACAGAAACATTGATTCTCGATACATTCAGCATTGTTGGTACAATCGAAATTCGATTTACACAAAATATTTACATCAATCTAAAAGCATTAACAGTTAAGATTTTTGAATGAATTCGAAACAAATTAATCGAATTACTTGTTCGCAAGCTATTTTTGGTGATGGTCGAGCTTGATATCCTTGTGGACAGATGCAATTATATCCGGGTATGGCGTTTTCACAGATTGCATGCGGTCCACATGGTTTCTCTAATATTTCACATTCATCAATATCTGTACATCCTTTGAAAGGATCACCTGTATAGTCCTCTTTACATGAACATGTATAACTTCCGATTGTATCTTTACATATGGCATTTTCTCCACACGGATTTGTTTCACATTCGTTTATATCTATGGAAATTTCATAACATATTGCGAAAAAATTCAAATTTTGTTTGATTTTGAGAGTTTTACTTTTGCAAGAGTTTACCTACAGAAGATAGACTGAAAGAAACAGAACAAGTAAAGACAAGACAAATTCAATAAAATAAATCAGCAGGCACATACACAAAAAAAACCTGAAGTAAATCTGAAAAGACTGTAAGATTATAAATTTGAAATTTTGTACAAAAACATTGTATACAGTACAGTTAGATTTCTAGAATAAGACAAACAAGATACTAATGTTATATGAAATTATAAATAAATAAATAAAGTATTATTAATAAATAAAATACTAGAATTAAAATAATAACACTAAATTACAATAAAATAAAATTATAATAAAAAATACGAGCGGAGTAAAGTGGATAAACTACTTAAAGTATATGAGTTTTTACAAATTTCATTCCAGTTATTAAAAAATAAAACAAGCATAAAGGCGAAGGCGAAAGTCTGAACGTTGTTTGTATAGAACAATAAGTAATAATAAATGAAAAGAATATGATAAATGATTACGCGACTAACTTTCACAATAAAGCTGTCCCTGGCCTGTAAAACCTTGCGGACATATGCATTTATACGATCCAGGTACATTAATACATTTAGCATTTATTCCACAAGCTCCAGAACGACCGCACTCATTGATATCGATGCAATCCTGATCGCCTTTACCCGTATATCCTTTCGGACATAGACAGGTATAGCTGCCGTTAGTGTTGATGCATTGTGCATTTGTTGCACACGGATTCGAATGACATTCGTTAATATCTGAGAGGTGATTGGATAATAGTTAACTATGTTAGATCAATTAATTGAATTAAATTAAAAATTATGTGTATTAGAAGAGCGATTTTCTTTCCAATTAGATTATTAATTAAATTCGACTACAATTAAAGCAGGCAGTTGCAGCAATTCATATAGACCTTTCTTTTCCTTTCTTTCCAATTATTGGCCATCTTTCATTTCAAAATGACTGATTTCTTAACAAAAACTTGCCGCAATCACCCTCTTTTCTCTATTAATTGTGTAATTTGTTAATCAACACCAAACATTTTTGTACAAGAAAATCAGTCTTCACATGTTTGTTTCTCAAGACCGCAAATATTTACAAAAGCTCTATATATATATGTATAAATAAAAAAATCATATGAATTCCATAGCTACCTGTACAGGCCACCATTGGATCGCCGATGAAGCCAGGTGGACAGGCACACCGGAAACTGCCTTCTAAATTCGAACATTGAGCATCCCGACCACATGGATTGGCACGTGAACATTCATCCATATCATGGCATCCGGTCGTGTACGGATCACCATCGAATCCGGGTGGACAATGGCATTCCCGACCGCCAACAACATTCCTGCAGATGGCACCCGGACCGCAAGCATTTACATTTTCGCATTCATCCAAATCAACACAACCATCGAAGGGATTGCCAACGAAACCGTCCGGACACGTGCACGTGTAATTTCCTGGTGTATTATGACAGATGGCATTTTGACCGCAAACATTCGGATTTGCACATTCGTCAATATCTAACAATCGGACGGGGGAAAAAAAAAGAAATTTGTAGGTCTTAGAAACTGTGCTAGATTTCAATTGAATTTTCATCACTATTGTTCTTGCTCTAATTGTGTATTATTTAAAAAGTTAATTAGTGAAGATAAAATAATAGACCTACCATGGCATTGAACTTCACCATCGCCTTCAAAGCCTGGATTACATTTGCAAAGGAAATGTGCTGGTAAATTACAACACCAGGCGTTCTCTACACACCTTGAGGCAATTGCCGGATCCTGGCACTCGTCGATATCTATACAGAATTAAATAAGAATCGATAAGAATTTGCTTGGCAATCATAAAAATTACCAATACCAAAAGAGGTAAGGCTATTATTATTATATAACGAAACGAAAACCGCCTTAAGGTATGCAAAATTGAAGAATATCAATTAACAACATTTGAAATAAGAATTGATAGAGTTTTAAGCATTGCTCAAAAATGCTATAAATAGGCGGGAACTGGTCAGCTCATAAGGCTCCTCTCTTGTGAGACTGTGCCCATGTCAAGATCAACGGCCCGGCTGAGATCAACGAACTAGATGACGGTAGCTGGATGATTCTCTATTTGCCTGTCAAATGGTTATATCAATTGTCGCATATAGTAATATTTTACAAGATACAACCATCTTTTAAATAGAATATTAACATCAATTTATATATGACATAACCGATTGGTTTCTATATAGAATTGAAAGAATATTCGATAGAGTTGCGGCTATTAATTAAAATAATTTTCATTCTAACTGTATTATTGATCATATTTAAAACATTAACGGTCTCGTCTATTTTCAATAATCAATTATTATATATTAAAGCATATTTATTCTATACGCGATCGTTTAAATGAAAAATCAAACTTTTACTCTTCCTGTTATTATATACTTAGATAGGTGCGCGCTTTAAAAAGGTACAGTTTCTCAATCTAAACAACATTAGATTTTTAATTAGAAAATTAAAAGA
>JAZBGW010000005.1:0-11188 GCA_037464815.1 Mylabris variabilis
AAAAAGAATTTTCAGAACACGCCGGTCCTTATCTAAAAAAATACAGTTACCTATGCAATAATATTTCATTGAAAATCATATTTTAAAGGGGTACGAAATCATATTATAATACACATTAGGGGTGCCAACTTTTTAAAAAGGTTGAGAATCTCTGATCTAAACCTAGATTTTTACTAAATAAATACTCTATTTGGATCTAATAATTTTATTCCAGTTGCAAATCAAGATGGAGATCAAGATTTATTCGGCATTGATTCAAAAATTTCTTAAAAATGTCGCAATTCGAGCAAATTAACCGAAAATAAAGCATTTATTAGAAAAAATTCTCTTTTATTACAATAATAACAATAATAAAAAAACGCCATTACCATTACCCTTTTAAATAATAATTCCACCCTCGATTTGCATGTAAATTTACTTGAAAAGCAATTAAAACCCATTTATAAATTAAATAACTCCTATTCTATTGTCCAATCATTAATGGAATAAGAGAATCAGGAACGGCTCCAGGGAAATCTGGATGATTTATCAATAAAAGAACAAGTTTAGTTTCAGTAGAAAATCAATTAGTTTACGTTTCATTGTATACAGACTTTTTCAGGTAAATATGGTATTTGCTGTAAATTGAAGGGAACACCTAGGGTATCCATTACAGGTGAAAGCGCCCTTCTATTATTGTCGGAAATAGAAGAAATTGACGTTAATTTTTGGAAATTACGCAAAATTGAATTGAAAATTCAAAATCAACAAATACAAAAATATTTTCCTTGTGAAAAATTAATTATCCTTTAGAGACTGACCTGTTTTGGACTGCAGGCCAGGGGATTCCTTTCCCTAGGAGTCATAAATTTAAAAAAGGACTAGTTTTTTTTAAATAAAGGACTAGTTTTATTTTTCAATTGGCAATGTTCGAAGAATAACATAAGTTGAAAATGAGGTGACAAAGAGAAAGAATTGAAGAACAAAAACAGACGTTTTATGTATCGAATTGACAAAATTAGGGTGCTCTTCAATTTTATTACATCTCTTCTTGCTTTTTTAAATTTATGCTTTTTAGGAAAAGGAATCCTTTGGCCTACAGTCTCAAAACAAATCAATAACCCCGCCCAATATTCAAAAATTTTTGATTTCTTCTTCCAAAATAAATAATTTTTCAAAATGGAAAATTAACGTCAATTTCTTCTATTTCCAAAAATTGCAGAAGAGCACTTTTACCTCCAGCAGATAGCCTAGGTGTTCCCCTTCAAATTCGAGTAAAAATTATTTGGTTCTATTAATAAACGAAAGAATTACAGTGAATTTACTGCCATCAACCATATTTACACGAAAAGGCCTGTAAGTGGTGAACGAATTAAAAATTAGTTATTCCGCCTCTGTTTCCCACTATCCCTTTAATTCAACCAGGACTGTTTGGTTAATGAATTCGATCAAATACATTCATTAAACATGACATTTATCTATTTACCTTTAATTCGCTTTCAAAATAGACACTCTAGATTATAACCGATTAGTGAACACAAACAGTACAGATGCGATAAAGAGACAGTCTCGTCGAGGCAAATTCAATAATTATTAATAATTATCAGAAACAAAAAAGAAAAGACGATAAGAATGTACGGTATGCTTTTAGAGAGTGTTGAACACTTTGTTAAGGTACGAATTTCTCTAATTTTTTCCTCAACTTTAAAACTTTTAAATTCAGCTTGAATACGGCGAAGGGATATGGTTGCAAGTTTTGGAAAAATCCAACTGTAAGTTTCTTTCATTTGAAACTCACAAAGTTTATCCGGATACAATAATGGCATCATTGGCGTCAGCTTGTGCTGAAATCACATCAGCATCGTATGATAGTTTCATGAATTTTTTCGGACGCTGTTTCGTCCGTTACTTCACCAATTTGGGGTAATAACACACAATTTTTATTTTATTTCCGATGTAATAATTTTGTTGGTAGTTACGATATTACGATTAAAGCCACAGGACGGTACTTTACCGATTTCTTGCAAAGTGTCGACAATATTCATTCACAATTCTGTTTTACTTATCCAAAAATGAAGAGCCCTTCGATTTACTTGACTGATATCGATGTTAATGGTTGTGTTTTGGTTTATAGAAGCGGCCGACAAGGATTTACCCAATACGTTATGGGTATATTTTAATTTAATTATCAATTAAATTAATTAACGGTGATTTTTAGGGCAATTACAACAAATCGCTAAAGATTTCTATAATTTAAAATTAAACGTCCGCGTTTTGGATAAAGCCACATCAGCTAGTACCACAAAGAATACGGTCATTGTTACATATCGATTGGACTTCGATAACAGACCCTATGTGAGTTGTATTCTAAAACAATCTAAATCTCAATGTCGATTCTTGTAGATGTTGCAGAAAGCTAAACGCTCATCACTGCACGAAATCAATAAATTACCGCAATTCCCATGTTCATTACTATTGAAATTATTCCCATTTACTGTAATGATCAATCCTGATATGAAAATAATGGGTGGTGGTGAGAAATTAATGGAGATTTGGCGTGGGAAACTTGACGATTTTTTAGAGCAACCGATTCGGCGTTTTTTCAAGTTGCGTCGACCGAAAGGCATCACGTTCTCTTGGAAAAATGTAAATTCTAAGCATCAAGGCTTGATCTAGATGCTGATCTTGATTGTTGTAGACGCGTAATTTAGAAACGGTCATGTTCGAGCTAGAGTGTAATCGTGGATCTGGTGATTTCACTGTTGTTGATCCACCAACAAAACCGACGAGTACCTCACCGGATTCGGGTTGTAGAAATATCCTTCTGAAGGGACAGATGAAGTTTATCGGCGATATCAACCGGATTATATTCCTCTGCAGTCCGGTGTTTGTATCGCAAGATTCTTGTATAAAACCACAATTTTAGCGATGTTTTATTTTAGTATTAACGATTTAGATGAATTGCCCGATCAAGGATTGTTCTTGAACGATCTAAATTCGCACGGTTTGAGTAAAGAGATGGTTTTAGCCGGCTGGCAGCACAATTCCAAATTGGAGATAATGTTCGATAAGGAGGCGCAACGATCCGATGAATTGGAGAAGAGCTATGAATTGTTGGATAAATGGAAACAGCGCGGCGATGATCTTTTGTATTCGATGATACCGAAAACTGTAGCCGATCGATTACGGACAGGACAATCGCCATTGAGCACCTGTGAAGTTGTTTAGCTAGCAAAAGATTGCATACATTTTTCGTTAAATCCCGTTTAAATTGCAGTCGTTTGAATCTGTAACGATACTCTTCTGTGAACTTGTGGGATTAGCCTCGGAAACCGTCCGGGATGCAATGGATGTTGTATCAATCATGAACAAAGTCTTTTCTTGTTTCGATGCACTGATGGATACATTTCACGTTTATAAAGTACGGCAACGTTCAAGATTAAAATTTGTAATAATTATAATTTGTAAACAGGTAGAGACTGTGGGTTATGTCTATATGGTAGCTAGCGGGGCTCCAGAACGTACCCAATTACACGCTGAAAACGTTGCTGCTCTATCTTTGGAGATGCTGAAGCAAGCGACTGCAATTAAAGGGCCTAATGGTGATAGCGTTAATATCAGAATCGGTTCGATATTTGTTGGAATTATTGGGGAATTTTTGTAAAATCGTCCAATTTCAGGAATTCACTCAGGACCGGCTGTTGCAGGAGTTGTCGGTATTAAAGTACCGAGATATTGTTTTTTCGGTGATACTGTGAATACAGCATCACGAATGCAATCTACAAGCTCGGTATTTTTTCGAATTTTAAAATTATTATTATTTATTTTAATCAATTACAGCCTGGAATGGTGAATATATCGGTAAATACGAAGGAATTATTATCAACTGATAAGTACCGGATGGAGAGTCGTGGTAATGTGAAAGTGAAAGGTAAAGGTGAAATGCAAACCTTTTGGCTTTTCAAAAAATAATTTATCAATAAATAAATTAGAATTAAATTAGAATCAACAATAACAAGCATCACCTGTATTGCTTTTAATCCATGAAATAAAACGATTCACTCTGGCATAAACGCCTGGATAATTCGCCATAGCACAACCTTCGCCCCATGAAACGATCCCTTAAAAAACAAAATTCTAGTTTAATCAAAAAAAAATAAAATAAAAAACCTACCAACAATCGAATGGATTGAATCATTGACCACATGTAAAGGTCCACCACTATCCCCCTAATTCCGAATTGAGCAAAATAAAATCAATTAAAATAAGGGTGGTTTTATTGACTCACCTGGCATGAATCTTTACTACCATGTGGAAAACCAGCACATAGCATATTATCAGTGATACGATTCCCATAGCCAGTACGGCGACATTCAATATTCGAAATGATCGGTACTGTGACTTCACGTAATATATTCGATACTTGTCCGTGGGCTTGTGTAGCACCCCAACCGATTACAAGACCATTATGTCCAGTGAAACTCTTACCTAACGGTGGTAAACATACCGGTTTCAAAAGGCCAGTCATCGGTAATTCACGATCGAGTTTCAATAGTGCTATATCATTATTATAAGTACCACCGCTGCCATAATAGCGATGACGCAACACTTTATTGATGGATCGTGTGAAGGTGTGCGTTTCAAATTGATTGGAGCGATCATGGTCGAGGAAAACGGCCGATAAGCGTTCTTTTGAAAATCTTAAACATTCTTGTTAGATTCTATTTTGATTTAATACAAATACAAAATTACCTACCCATTAACACAATGTGCAGCAGTTAATAGATATTTATTGTTGATAACTGAAGCACCACAGTAGAAACGGCCGTTGTATTGCAATGCTGTCATCCACGGATAAGCATTGACTTGAGTCTCAACACCGCCGACAATTCGTTTATGCTTATACGTCAAACCGCAAGCTAAACCCGATTAAATTAATTTAACAATTAGGGATTATTGACATGACTTACTGCATTGTGGACAGTTCTTCGGTGGTTCTACAGTTGGTTGATTATCAGTATTACCACCACCGATACCCAAAATGCCCATGATCCAATCGACAAAGCCACGATTATCTGTAATATTAGCGAGGGTAGCGTTTGGATTCAAAACGTATGGGAAATTCGTTGTTGTTTGTATTGTAAGACGACTTCCCGGCCATCCTGGCGGTATTCCCGGTTTATGTTCCACAACAGCCGATGTTGGTATAATGCGTCTTGTTGTGGTTGTTGTTGGTGTTGTTGTCCAATTTTCTAACGCTTCAAACCATTCGAAAAGCGTCTTATTCTTGTTCTATAATTAATTAATAAATCGAGTTTGTTGATAATATTGCGAATTTGGACTTACTTCGGTTTTTATTTGTGGTATTATCATTGAAACACAAACAATTAAAATAAGGAACATTGTATTTTTCGGTTGGAAATAATTTAAAACTGAACACATTAATGACTTTTAATTTACTGTTTTCTATATTTGATTTGTCGTGATCAAAAAGTTGATTTGTAAAAGTAGGTAAATGGGTAGACATGTTTTGTATTAAATGACCGGAAGATTTCGAATGTCTAGGACCTGGTTTTCTTCCATGATGCATTTTTTCAACACGAATTGAACGTTGATAAAATCGAACCGAATTACAATTCTACACATGGATATTATGTAATATTTTGCATTATTGCAATGAGGGATATATTTCCAGGTCATATCCCATCAATGCATGCATAATCCTGATAATTTTCTCTTAAAAATTGGTGTTATCGCACGCATATTGCCAATGTCAAAACCAGACAATAATGATAATTGCGCTTTATATTTCTCTGTTATTATTCTCATTTACAAAACTACAATAATTTACATAAATAAATAAATGGATGTGTGTAGTTTAACCTAATAACGCAACTTTTGTCTGAACTCTCGTTCAACAATAACAGAATATAACACAAAAAAATTGCGACAAGATTAAATAATTGCACAATAGTTATCCTTCCAATATCCTTCACTATAATTATGGATAATAAATTATGAATTTTGTAAAAATAAACGACAATAATTAATAAATTTATGTCAAGTTTATAGGAACTAGGCGATCATCTCTAAAATAGAAATTAGTGGTTAAATTATTAAAACAATACTCGTTGCCGTTAAAATATTGGAACAAAGGTGTTAAAAGACCTTGACTCAATTCTAAAAAAATATGGGTTAATGGGTCACATTTAGATAATTGTAATATAATCAATACGTTGTAATATTTAAATTTCGTGCACAAATTCAATTGTTTCAATTTCCTTGTCCATTATTGGTCCATCTAAGAAATCACCAACATTGGCGGCGTTCTTCTTCAAAACCAATTATAATCGACTTGATTGTAATAAAAATTGAAAAAAATCGATAAAATAATCGGTGTAAATACAACAAATATCTAATTATTGTAAATAATCACGATTATAAATCGAAAAAATTGAATTGATTCAGTTATTTGCAATGTAGCGCCACTGCAGGCTTAACGTTACTATAACAACCGGACAATTGAACTTTAATAATGATGGCTTCTTTGGCGGTAAAGGATAAATATTTAAATAAGAAAATAAGCTCGCAAATTATGGGTAAATTTGTTTAATAATTTCTAATTTAAATAATGACATGAAAATTAGATTAGGTGCAGTGGCGTAGCTAGCATTTGAGGGCGAGTCGAGATTTAGTTTCAAAAACTAGAAAATGGCTAATTAAATGAAACTTTATCCGTATTAAGTAATAAAAGCATCGTCATGGCACACAGGGGTGCAATATTTGAAGGGCCCCTAACTACCCCAGTGCAACGGTGGTGCTTTTGTAAATCTAATTTTTTTAAGCTGTATTGTTAGGAAACTCAGGGTGCGATTGTATTGGCGGAAGAGATGGTGGATTGATTGTATCGAACCCTCATTATTGTGTATTTGTTTTATTGTAATTTATTGGTGTGAAGATGGTATTTTATCTAGGCCTGATTGCGAAAATATGTCAAACATGCGAATGCATTGTCCTTGCTTTAGCATCATAAGCCCCTAGACATTGATCGATTACTATTATGTTGCGTAGGTGTGATCACATCTACACCTACCTAGGTTTTATTAAATAATAATTATTTAACAAAAAAAATGGTCAAGGCGATCTAACCCCTCCAATAAAACGTTAAAAAAAATAACATTGAATCTATAAACCAATTCGTATATAAAAACAATTTATGTTCAAGTGGTAGTAATTAGTTTATAGTTGAGTTTTATTCTATTAACACTTTTTTTGTTGTTGGCAACAAATCGATAATTGTTAATAATGATTTGCCGGCAGATTTTACAAGTTTTTCTAATTTGCAATTTTATCGTATTGCAAATTGAAACAGCACCACCACCATCACGGAATAATCGTAAAACACGGAATATTTCAACAAATTGTAATTGTGGTAGGTTGAAAATTCTCAATTTTGTTTCAATAGTGGATGAAAATTTCTTGTATTTTTACAGTTTGCGGTATGAGCAACCGACATATGCGTGTTGTCGGTGGTAATATAACGAAAATCCACGAATTTCCCTGGCTTGTTGGATTGAGTGAAAGTGGTGAGTTCCACTGTGGTGCTACATTGATTACCAGACGACATCTATTAACAGCCGCCCATTGCGTTAGCGGGTAAATCTAATTAAAAAATTAATCAATCAATAAATATTAATGAGATAATTTTTTATAGTTTCCACATGAAACATTTGCGGGCAGTTTTGGCGGATCACGACCGCACCGCTACTGATCGCTTATCAAATATCGTGATACGCGGTTTTCGTCGAATTCGCGAACATGAAGCCTACGATCCGGACAGTTTCAATAACGATATCGCCATCCTGGAATTGGATGAACCTGTAGACTTTAACGCCAATATTCAACCGGCTTGTTTGCCAGATAACGGTGAATTTCCCACATTTTATTATAATTACGCAATACTAATTAATTGTTACAGTTGTGGATTATACAGGGCAAGTAGCCGTGGTGGCCGGTTGGGGACAATTGGGTGAAAATCAACCCTCTTCACATATTCTACGTAAAGTCACCGTACCGGTATGGTCGAAACAGGATTGTTACGCTTCAGGATATGGTGAGCGGAAAATTTCGGAGAATATGTTCTGTGCTGGTTATCCTGGTGGGAAATTGGATGCTTGTCAGGGTGATAGCGGTGGGCCGCTTCATATGAATAATATCAATGGTGATATGGAGATTATTGGGATTGTGTCGTGGGGTCGTGGTTGCGCACGTCCAAATCTACCCGGTGTTTATACGAAAATTAGCAATTATTTAGATTGGATTAATGATGCTTTAAATGGTGAATGTTTATGTCAACATCCACAACATACATCCAGACGTGCTTAATTCTATTTCTAGTCATAAAATTCTTGTTTGCCAAACTGCTTAACAAATGTGCCAAATTACCATTAATTGTCTATTTATCAACGTATTAATTGTGCCAAAGATTTAACATTAAGATTATTATAATAATTATGAATTGTAACGGATTCAGGTCAAAATAAAGAAAGTTGGAAATTAATGAGTGTATTGTCAATAAAATGGGGAAAAATTCAAAATTATTAGCTGCAACAAACAAAGTTTCGCCTCTTTAGAACACTAAGTTTCCTACAAATATGCATTAAAATGTCAACTAAAGCTTTGTCTACACAATTTATTAATTATACGATATTATAATTCAAAACAATTCATCAGTGAAAGTCGCGAGAATGCACATTAAGAAAGGTAAGTGCCACTTCACACGTATCACAAAATGTAGGTACCCTATTTGGTACACTACTGAAATTTATTTATTTTCTTTTAAGTAATAATTGGCACTGTGCAGTTAAGGATTTTGAGCAGGAAAAACCGGAAAAAACCTCTATTTTGGCCCGGAAAAATCAAAATTTTGTCCAAAACAAAATCCGAAGCTGAACCGAAAACGAAAACCGTTTTTTTTGGGTTTAACAAGATCTTTTTCTTTTTTCTTTTCCTTTCCTTCCTGTCCTGGAACTGCTTCAGTAACAGGTACTTCAGGGCACTTAACACGAACTTGCCAAATAAACCACCCGAGGTTAAAACTCCCGATTTCGATGTCTTTTGATTTATAATATCCTAATACTCAAGTTTAAGGGGGATATTGAGGATTAAATTTACGCCTGCAAAATCAGTTTTTTGATAAAATAGTTACCCTGTAAATAGCTCTTAGGGTGGTACTTTTTAGGGTGAAATTTAAAAATTGATCATTTAGAACTGACCCAAAAAACATTTTTTTGCAGGAACAGAAACCTGAATAAAAAAAAGCGGTTCAAAGCCCTGATCTTGAGGGCCTTAGGCAAAGTAAATTTTGGGACCCCCTTTTAGGCTAAACAATGTGACGATTTATAACCGAGGTAGAGATAAATATGGAGGCACACATAGTGTCGGGCGTCCTAAGTAATTGGCTAATTTGCCTATGGTATAGCACGCCACTGGTGTTGACAAACTACTAGAAGCATTGAACGAATAGTAACAAAGAAATCAGTCTTATGGGAGATTTACAATCAAAAAATTTGCTCGGGGGATGCTGCTATTCATTTGTTAAGAGCCAAAATTATAACTTCGTGTTTTTTAAGAAAAAAAGATGGTCAATTCTTGTAAAACTCCTATTAGTTGACGGGCGACTCGAAAAATATTTCAAGGATTTGTAGAGGAGTTCCTGGAGCATAATTATAATCTCGTAGCTGATTTGGAACTTGGTCAAAGAACGCTTGTTTTGGACAATGTCTTGATTTTTAAAGATGAGCCAAACACGTAAAACGATAAAGAATGGCTCAAATATCTTCTCAACATTGATGTTTTCGTTTTTCTCCATTGCATTCTAAAAAAATTGCAAAACATTTCCACCTGTTCCAGAATAAAATGGAGAAAAATGAAAAGAATCAATTTTGGGAGGATTCTCGAGTCATTTTTGGCCATTTTACGTGTTTAATTGCTTTTTTAAAGCTACGAGGTTCCAATTTTGCTAAAATGGTCTCCATAGACTAACCTACAAATCCTTGATATATTTTCAAATTGCTCGCCAACTAATAGGAGTTCCATAAGAATTGATTAAGTGTAAAAAAACATTCTGTTTATTTACTGGGCTGTAATATGATACAAATGAGACGTTAAATTATACAATAAATGTACTTAATGACGGTTCTTATCTGAAATTGTATTCCCATCGCCGGGAGTACTTCGATAGTGTCGTCGTCTGGTGGTCGAAATACTCACAGCGCTGGGAGTATTTCGACAGTGGCGCTACCTGGTGTCGGGAGTACTTTTTTCGATTAAGCAAAAAAGCATGGGCCTAAAATCTCTGTTATTATTCACTCAACTTTAGAAGACTAAAATCTTCCCAGATGATGCATAGCAAAATAGTTGCGATAAATGCGCAAATTTACAATAGATAGAGTAAGTTTAGCTTTTTTTTTAAATAGTGTAAGTATTATTTTACCTTAGTTGCAAGAAGATCAGGTTATTGTTAAATCTTCGCAGAGATCTCTTTTTTGGGTTTTTCCCTCTTGTTGCGGTCCAGTTTTCGATAATTCATGGAAAAATATAATGTCCAATTGATCACTCAACCATGTGATAGTTTTACTTTCCAACATATAATTGTTGAATTCTATAACTTTCGATTCTCTTTTT
This sequence comes from Mylabris variabilis, assembly GCA_037464815.1. Taxonomy (NCBI): domain Eukaryota; kingdom Metazoa; phylum Arthropoda; class Insecta; order Coleoptera; family Meloidae; genus Mylabris; species Mylabris variabilis. The sequence goes on from JAZBGW010000005.1 coordinate 10,666, forward strand.
CAACAGCAACAAATACGATGTTTACCCTGACTTGAAAACTAGTCACTTTCTTCTGTAGGTGTAGTGAAAGAGCTATAACAGTCCTTGGTAGAGACGGTGAAAGCACCACGTGCTCGTGTTATCAACAAAACATCAAAATCTACATAACTGCTGTGTTATCAAACAATTCCAAGATTCAAAAGAAGTAAAGTTGAGAAAAGTGTGTTGAATTTTAAGGAAATTAGAGCATGATTTTCACTGTTCTATAAAGGAAAAAATGTCAGTTGTATTGAAATTGTTGCACGTAATATTCTTGATTTGCTTAATATTTGTACCGTTTACCAAAGGATTTATCGCGTCGATTGAGGTAAATTTGTTTATAATTTCAACAGTCTCTCTTGTAAAACTTTTATTTTCGTAGAAGAACAAATCTAGTGTTGCTAATTCAACAATGAAAGTAGGTACTAGAAACGGTAAAATATTCTTTAATCAGATTTTGGGCTTAGCTTCTTACCTTGGCGGCGGTGGCGGTAGTGGTGGAATC
>JAZBGW010000005.1:11285-29293 GCA_037464815.1 Mylabris variabilis
GTCGACAATTGTTGATTTTTGTGAAAATTTTTAAATTTTCTCAGAGTGCGGCCAATCGAACCAAGAGAATCGAATTGTTGGTGGCCGGCCGACTGGCATCAATCGTTATCCGTGGATAGCCCGAATCGTCTACGATGGCCATTTCCATTGTGGTGCCTCGTTGTTAACCCAAGATTATGTGCTAACAGCCGCCCATTGTGTACGTCGATTGAAACGCTCGAAAATTCGCATAATCCTCGGCGATCATGATCAATCGACAACCGAGGACGTACCGGCGAAGATGCGCGCCGTTGCCTCCATCATCCGCCATCGAAATTTCGATCAAGAATCCTACAATCATGATATTGCATTGTTGAAATTGCGTAAACCTGTTGAATTTAGCAAAAATATCCGACCGATTTGTTTACCAACGGCCACCGATCCGTCCGGCCGGATGGGTACAGTGATCGGTTGGGGGCGGACAGCCGAAGGTGGAATGTTACCAAATGTCGTACAAGAAGTCCAAGTACCAATCCTAACTTTAGCCCAATGTCGGGCGATGAAATATCGGGCGTCAAGGATCACCTCGTATATGTTGTGTGCCGGCAAAGGCGCCATGGACTCGTGTCAAGGTGATAGCGGTGGGCCATTATTGATCAGCAATGGCGACAAACACGAAATTGTCGGTAAGGATTGTTTTTCGTGCGTTTCCCCAAAAAAAAACGCAACTTTCTTTTTTTTTGCTTATATGCAAATCGATAATTATTGAATTATTAGAAAATAATGTCACATTTTTGCTCTACTTTCAACTTGACCCAGTCTCGTGTATTTCTACGTGTATGTGTGCAATTTTTGAAAACGATACAGCAATTTGAAATTCAATTACAGGAATTGTGTCATGGGGTGTTGGTTGTGGCCGTCCTGGTTATCCTGGTGTCTATACACGCGTCTCCAAATACATTAATTGGCTCAAAACGAATCTCGACGATACCTGTCTGTGTTCATGAACGATAATTTATTTAAAACAAATTTATAATTATTTTTTTATGTAAATGAAATAAATACTTTTCTTATATAGAAACAGATAAATTATTGGAACCGGTACCGTGTCAATGTCCGTCGAAAAATCCTTAAGGTCTTCGTAGAATTAGTCATCGATAGAGATTTATTCTGTTTTAATTAATTCAAATTCGACTATTATATGGTCGAAACGGCGATTGGCTGTAAACTTGAATTATAACAAACAAAACAAAGTATCATCATCATTATAATGATTATTAAAGGTAATCGACATGTCCGATTCCCGGCCAGATTCAAGTTCAGTTTCACCTGACAGTTCGCAACTAGAAGTAGTTGGTGTTGGAGTGAAGACATACAAATCAATGTGATTAATAATAGCAATAATCGAGTTAATTTATAAAATAATACGAATAATAAAAGAAATAATGATGTTGTTATTGCAAACAATAATCTGTGTCCTATTTATTTGGATGTGTTTTATAGAAAGTGGAACTGTAAGTAAGTCTTGGAATTTAAACAAAATCACCATAAATCACGAGATTTCAAGCACTAATAAGACAATTTATTTCAAAAAAGGCAATATTAAATTTCTCTCTGTTGTTTTCTACAGTTAGCTCAAGAGACCGGTCTGAAGAGCATCTTACCGAAATTCGGTAATTACGGTAATCATCCACCGCCCCGACATGATACACCACCATCGTCGTGCTCTTGCAGTAATCAATTTTGTAAATTTTATCGCCAAAAAATTGATTATTTTTTTTTATCGAATTTTTAGCCTGTGGTGAACGCAATGAAAATAGCCGTATAGTTGGTGGTAAGCCGACAACAGAAAATGAATTTCCATGGATGGCTCGTCTATCCTATTTCAATCGATTCTATTGCGGTGGAATGTTAATTAATGATCGATATGTCTTAACAGCAGCCCATTGTGTTAAAGGGTAATTAAACATTGGTGTTTTTGAGGAGCAAGTCCATTAAAATTCTTCACTGTTGTAGTTGTTGTTGTTGTTGTCATTCGGCAAAAATTCCATCATTAATGGATCGTTTAGCCAGGGCCGGATTTACGTCCCTTTTGATAGTAAGGGGTATTGTTTTTCGGGGCTCTTATTTACTTTTGCGAACAATACACAAACGTTATTTCGTGAAATTCCACGATAAGCTCGAATTTATTTTGGAAAAATCAAGAAAAATTCGGGATTTTCCGAGAAGTTTCAAAAAAATATCCACACTACAATGGTATCATCGGATAGTAAATAAAATTGTCTACAAACTGAATAAAATTTGGTTGCAAAATAATTTTAATAAGTGAAAATAACACATGAAATGTTGGAAAACTTTTTTTTCCCAAAAAACTCGAGCATATTGACGAATTTCCCCATGGATAAGCTTTCAAACAATGTATTCTATAATTCTTTACCTTTAAAATTATACAAAATTTTTTCGATATTTTCATTAATTTTCCGGAAAACCGACAATTGTATCGGAAAACACCTTGAAGATTCGGAAAACTCACTCAATTTTCTATCTACTACCTGACAATAGTTGCGAAATAAATAATATTGGCCAAGTTATGGCCTGTTATGTAGGCAAATATACAGGGATGAAAAATGTACGCGATTCGTGTGAAATTCCGATTAGTTGGCGAGCGATTCGAAAAATGTTTCAAGGATTTATAGGTGAATGCCTAGTAAGCACTATAACAAAATTAGAATCTCGTAGCTCGTTGTAAAGTTGGTCGAAAATCGCTCGTTACTGACGGTGTCGCGATTTTCAAAAACGAGTTATACACGTTAAACGACTTAGAATGACTCGGGGATCCTCCTAACATTGATTTTTTCTTTTTCTCCATTTTATTCCAGAACGGGAGAAAATGTCATGCATTTTTGCTAGAATGCAATGGAGAAAAACAAAAAAAATCAATATTAGGAGAATCCTTGAGTTACTTTTAGTCGTTTTGCGTGTTTAACTCGTTTCTCAAAATCGTGACCTTATTCAAAACAGTTTTTTTTTTAACCAATTTCCAAATGAGCTACGGGGTTCTCATTTCGCCCAAATGATCTCTAGACACCCTCCTGTAAATCCTTGAAATGTTTTTCGAGTCACTAGCCAAATTATAGGAGTTTTACATAAATAGTGTACATTTAAAGTTTGATTCCTGTATAAAAAACATACTCCAAGATTTCCCGCTGTAATTCAGAGTTTCTTCAAAATTTTCCAGAACGGATAATGGCCGCGAATGCACCGAGAAAGGGTTGTTCTGACGCTTATTTACAAATTTCAATATTTCAGAAAACAAGCGAGATATCGATGATTAAATATTGGCTTTTTCGGGCGCCGAAATCAAAAAAGGTGCAACACTTAAATGAAATTTTGGAAAAATTGTTTCATTTGAACGTCGGCGGGCCTCTGGGGCTCTGAACGCCCGCTTACTCAGCTTACTGTATAATCCGACCCTGCGTTTTATCTTAATCGTCATGTTTGTCTGGTATTTTTTCCAAATGATTTGCATTTTAAGCTGAAAATTGGGCTAAATTACCGGTTTTTCAGCAACATCAAAGCTGTCCTCTTGCGTTGTATCTGATTAAAGCACATTCACCTGTAATCTATCAAAAGAAAACTTTTACTAAACAACAACAACACATCTATAAAGTAAAACTAGTTTGAGATAAGTTCATTATCACACCGATAAAGACCTTGACTATAATGACAACAACAATAATAATACAATTCTTGTTTGATTTGTTGAATCCATAATTTGAATTCTAGATTTATGTGGTTCATGATCAAGGTGACGTTCGGTGAACACGATCGTTGTTTAGATAAGAACAAACCAGAATCAAGATTCGTTTTACGTGCAATAGCTGGTGCTTTCAGTTTCTTAAATTTCGATAATGATATAGCACTATTAAGACTTAATGATCGTGTACCAATTACGAAAACAATTAAACCGATTTGTTTACCGAAAAATAAAGGTAATTCTTTCACTATAATTTCTACTTGTTATATTCTAACAGAAACGGTAATTTTAGATAATTTATATGTTGGAACGAAGGCGATCGCATCCGGATGGGGAACATTGAAAGAAGACGGCAAACCGTCTTGTATTCTACAGGAAGTTGAAGTGCCGGTAATCAGCAATGACGAATGCAGAAATACTAATTACTCTGCAAAAATGATATCCGATAATATGCTTTGTGCCGGATATCCGGCTGTTGGACAGAAAGACTCTTGTCAAGTACGTTTTTAGCGCAATTCCTCGCTTACTCGTTTCCTAAGCCCGGCTCCGCACATTGGTCCCAACAATGTTTGTCCAATATGTGGTCGAATGGGGTGGCGCCAACTTTGAAAGGTTTTTTAAAAAAGCCTTCAAAGGAGTTAGCGCCAACGTCTGTCTAGCTTACACTAAAGTTGGGGCCAATGTGTGGAGCCGGGCTAAAACTTTTTTGACTACGGTCCTGCAACACGTCTTGATTTTTGTTTTTTTAGGGCGACAGTGGTGGGCCTTTGATCGCCGAAAAGAAGGATCAACGCTACGAATTGATCGGTGTGGTTTCCTGGGGTAATGGTTGTGCACGTCCTGGTTATCCTGGTGTCTATACACGTGTCACCAGGTATTTAGACTGGATTTTAGAGAATTCTAAAGATGGTTGTTTCTGTGACGATTAATATATAATTTCTTAATTCTTTTCTATTGTGTGATATCAGTAATTAGTTGTAGATCGATTTTTTTTTAAAAAAATAAATTTTAACATAAAATTGTTGTTTTATCTAAAATGTTGTGAAAACGGGGTCGGACCCTTATTGTTAGCGTTCAACTTTTACCGCTAGAATATCGGAATATAAATTCGATAAATAACCAGTTGGAATAACTGAAATCCTCTTTTCCCATTGTATCGAAGAGAACGACGAAAATAATAAAAAAAAATAGTAATAATAGACGACTTGAAGAAAAGTGCAGTGACCTGTAGTGAACCTTAACTTGTTTCATGGTCGTCATGCTTTCAATACCGTCAACACTAATAATTATCTGCCTATCAATAAGTGTAAGTTACGGTGTTGTTTAGAATAATTTCGAAAAATTTATTTTTAATTGTAGACAAACGTACGAACGCAGGAGACTCGAGGATTTTTCGGATTTCTTTTCAGTCCATGCCGGTGTAGTAAGTCTAAAAATTTTTGGCACAATTCTACTCTAACACTAAACAATAGAGTGTGGTTTACCGAACCGGGAGGCCAAATTTTTAGGTGGCGAATATTTGCGCACCCACGAATTCCCTTGGTTATCACTAATCCAAATCAAAGATCAAGGCACGATTCCTGCAACAATCATCAATAATAAATATGTCATAACAACAGCATCGCATGTAATCGGGTAAGTTATAATTTAACCAAATTCGTAATTAATTAATTAGAATTGTTGGATTCAAGATCGACTCCTTTCGATTTAAAAGTAACTCTCGGCATTTTCGATCGTTGTTTCACCGACACCTCTTCAACTAATGTTAGCGTCGATAAAATCGTCATACATCCAGATTATGCACCAGCGAATGGTGCTAATGATTTAGCACTAATTCGTTTAACACAACCAATCACATTTGAGCGCAGAATTTCACCAATTTGTCTATCGATTCCTGGTAAAATTAATCAAATCGACTGCATGTTTTTTGTTTAAAATTAGAGATTTTTAGGTAACCAATATTTAGGCCAAGTCGCTACAATAGCAGCATGGACAGAGAATGAAGTGGATAAAGGACAAGAAACTGCCTCGTGTCGTCCAAGAAAATTAGGCTTACCGATTCTGAATTTTGAAAATTGTTTCACAACAGTTACCGACAAAGGATGTATCGGTGTTGTTGGTACTTCAAGTGTTGTCTGTAAGGTGTGTAATCGTTTTGTGTGATTTATTGATTCACGTAAAGCGAAAAGTTCTTATGGAACTCCTATTAATTGGCGAGGAATTCGAAAAATATTTCAAGGATTTATAGGGAGGAGGTCCCCAGAGAACATTTAAGCAAAATTAGGGCCTCATTAGGAAATTGATCAAAAAACGCTTTGTGATTTTCACTAACCGGTCATACCCATCAAAAGACTAAGAATGACTCGAAGATTCTCTTAAAATAGTTTTTATTCGTTTTTCATCACTGGATCCTCATGAATGACGAGGTCATTTACCTATTTTTACTATTTTCAACTCGCTGGGGAAAGATTGTTTATGCTGATTGAATGTTTATTTTTTTTAAAAGAAAATCCTTGACATTGGCAACATTAAAAATAAATAAGACTACGTGACTTTTATTATTTTTACATTAAAGGAAATCAGACCACACACTGGTCCCAACGTTGGCGCCTACGGTGTTTGTCCAATGTGTGGTTGAAGGAAATGGGAGTGGCTCTGTTGTTGGCGTCAACGTTGGAAGTCGGCCATGCGCTGTCGGTTTTTTAACAAAACATCAAAGGAGTTGGCGCCAACGTTTGTCTAGTCATCCACACGTTGAAACTTACCTCATTCTAACTGCATTGGTTGAGAAGAAGGCGCTGCTTGGAACTTACTGAGCTTGGTTCCAATGTCTGGACGCTTTAAAAAAATTACTCGCCCAACGTGAGCCAGTATTGGCTCACGTTGGAGCCGGCCTAAGAGCAATAAACACAGAATGAACATAAACAATCTTATCCTATCAAATGAAAAATAGTAAACAACGGAGAAGGTTACACACACTAAATTCATTAATTTTTTCCTCGATCGATCTTCACCACGTTGTTTTCTTAATTTTTCAAGGATACAAATGAGAAAAACCGGAAAAACCAATTTTACAATGGTCTACGAGCCATTTTTAATCGGTTCATACGTGTTGTTGGTCAGCGGAAATCACGACATTGTCGGAATAAAACGTTTTTTGACTAACTTCCCAATGAGCTACAAGGCCGTAATTTTGATTAAATGATCTCTGGGGACTCCTCTACAAATTCTTGAAATATTTTTCAAATCGCTCACCAAACAATGGGAGTTGCCATAAGAACTTTTTGTAGCAATAACCACGGAAGTCTGTTTTTCCAGTGAGGTTTATCGGTTGCAAAGTATATGATACCCACTTAGGTTCATTTCATCCTTGATTCCCGGACTTATTAGGAAAAATGCTTTCTCTCTCTCTAGGTCTATCTCAACTTTTACGCACAATTTATAGTAAATTGCAGCGACAACTATCGCTTTTACTTCGGCGGCAAAGTCGATTCTTATTGTAAACAAATTCAATATTTCTGTTTAGTCTACTGCCATTTATGTAGCTGTACAGTTCTATTTACAATACAATTATCTACAAGTGTCTAGTAATTGAATTTTCGTCAGGCAATGATAATTTTGAAATGATTGTCTTCTCAAATTAGACTTTCGCAGTTAGTTATTTTTAAAAATCTTGTTCAATACGCTTGTGTAAAAGTAGGAAATTCCGACAAACTTGGATGAGACCCACTCGTTTGCATGAGACTGTTTCGTGACCTCGTAACCGGACTCGCTTCGCTCGTTCGACTAACTAACGTACTCGGTCTCGTCGCGAAATATCGCCTCGTGCAAACGAGTGGGTTTCATCCAAGTCTGTCGGAATTTCCTACTTTTACACACTTGTAAAGTTATGTGAATCACCCGGTATAATTGTTATTCTATTGTTGATTGTTGATAGAACGATTCTGGTGGTCCTGTTATGTATCGTTCACATTCCGGTATTTATGAGTTAATTGGTATTCTATCTGAACATAATCAATGTGGGAATAATCAACCAAACACAGCACTTTATACTGAAATAAATAAACATTTAAATTGGATTACGAAATCGACAAAGGATGCTTGCTATTGTTTTAAAACTTAATCATTTTTAGAAACAAATATGTAATAATAAATCAGCGTTTTAATTCTAAATATTTGCTTTATTTTCTTATTTATTAATTTTAAATTTCAGGTGATTTAAAACATCGAATTTTTATAATTTTTAGTTACAATTACTGAGTAACCTACAAACCACATGTTTTGTAATCGTTGATTTTTTTTAAATCCATACAAAGATGTGCAATTTGGTTAATTTGCGATGTCAGAATTCAAAGATTGATGTCTTTTTAATTGATATATAAGCTTAATAATAGACAAAAAACTTATCTAATATTATCCTTTATTTATAATTATTTAAACAACGGTATGTGAGGTAATATACATGGATATATGTTAAATATTTTTCCGAAACTATAAAATTGTGCAAATTTTGAAATTTTTCTTGTAAATGTTGTGTACGTGTACAATTTTTGGTTTTGAAAGAAAGCTGATTATATAAGAATTCGCAATAATATACGATTTAAGTTTAGATTTAATCGAATCCAGATGCATCATTATTACTAAGTATATTGTCAGGGCCGTCTCTAGAATTTTCTTCGCCCGTATGCAAGAGGCGTTTTAGCCGCCCTTCCAATCAGACAGAAACGACAGTTTTTCACAACATTACTATGAACAACATGCGAGCCACTTCAAAAATTTGGCGACTCGTATTTCTTGCACACCATATCGGGACGCCCCTGTTTATTGTAAAGCATCGACTTTCATTGAAAAAAAGTCCACCGCAAGGCTAGTTTAAAAGTTCAATGTGTTGCAATTACAATTCAGCAAAATATTAGAGAAAACTTTTCATTAATAGCACTTAAACTGTTAAACAACAATTAACATTGGCTTATTTAATGGGGCTAGAATATAATAATATGATATAATATTTTACATATAGTGACTAATAATAGTAATCATAACAAAAGAAAAATTTTAAAAATAAAGAGTTATGATGCAAACATTTGACGTCAAAGAGCTAAAATTAATCCATTAGTGACTTAAGACACATATCCTTCAGTACAGGGTTAATTTGTTAATTACCCTATTATCACCATTAATTTATAACCTTCCAAAGTCTAAGTAAATAGGAAGTAAAAAGGAGAATGAAAGAAATTTTATTTTGATCCGTTTGAAAGTAATTGCATCATAATTTGAACGATTAAAGAAATTGAAGAGACCGACAATTAGATTTGGTCGTGAGAGCAAAAACCGTGTCCCAAATTTGGTACGTTAGCGTTGATGTTGGTAATAGGGAGTGCGGAAGCTCTACCTGAAGAACATTTCAAATTTTTTTCACAGGTAACTAGGGAGAAAAGAGAAATTTCGCGATATCCGGCATGTAAAATTACCGAAAATAAATAGAATAATAAAAATACAAAAAGCGTGTCTGTCTTTTTATTTATCGCTGGTTTCCTCTAATCACAGAAAAATATTGAGAAATTCCCACAATCAGACAATAATAAAAAATTTACGCAGCCAAATGAAAAATACGGAAATTTAATGATTGTTGTTAGGGCGACAGTAATTGTAGAAATATCAACTATAAAATTAAATCGAGTGGAATCTGTTACAGTTGACGAATTTTTGCTTCCTTCGATTTTAATTTCAACGAATACAAATTATAGTCGCAATAAAACATAAGAATCGTCAAGTGTAACAGTGAATTTTTGCCAAAAAAGCAGTGGAAACGAAGAAGAAATTGCACGTTTTCCCTTTTCGTGTAGGTGGTTCTTTATTGTTCTAAATAAATAATAAAAATTACACAATCTATTGTCCATTTTTGTGTTACAATTAAAATCAACTCCTTTGATGAGTACACTGGAACAAATTGGGCTTGTTTTGTTGAATTTCCATGCCACTGGACAGACTTTCCACAAACACTCACAGTCATTAATGAGAGACGGCGACCAAGACCTAAAATCGGGAATAATCTTGCGAAATTTAATTATTCACGTTTAATTAAAATCGAATTCAATCCACCACCTACACTTATTGTTTTCTTTTTACAAAAATTGATTATTTTTCTGTTCTTCTAATTGTAATTGAAAAAAAACGACGACTTTACATAATCATAATCATCCCACTCCACTTTTGTTTCTTGCGTTGTTTGTATTTTTTTGCCTAGCAAATAGAAACATTTTTTGCAAATTTATCGAGAGGGGATGGTGCTTTTATTGTTCATATTCTATCATTTTAATTCATTTCTTTTAGTGAACTTGTTATAAGATAATTGTAATATTTGCGTGTATGTGTGAATATAGAAAAAAAATGGCAATTAGTAAAGATCACACAAACTCCAATATAGTTCTACCGAAAGATATCGGTACAGATTTCACATTTCAACGACAAATTGTTTGGTTCAATGCAATCGGGTTCCTTTTATTGCATTTAGCCGCCCTTTATGGGCTCATTTTAACGCCGCAGGCTCATATTTATACGTTGATTTGGTGTAAGTTTTTCCTTTAAAGATTTTCCGTTTGATTTTTAATTTTTCCGATAAAATTCTAGTGGTTTTCTGTGGTATTTTTAGTGGTTTGGGCGTAACGATCGGTGCACACCGTTTATATGCCCATAAAGCATTCAAGGCAACATTCTCATTAAGATTGGTGTTGATTATTTTACAAACCATAGCCGGGCAAGTAAGTTGAAATTGTAAGAATTTTCTGAGCGAGTCCGCATCTCAATCTCTGGATCTATCGAAATTATGCACGATAAAACTCGATCGTACGGATCGACATTGAGACAGCGACTCGTTCAGAATCTGTATTTTGTCAACAATTAATCGCTTCGATGATTGCAACGATATCATGAACATATCATGTCTTTGTCGGTTTAATGGAGATGACATGGAAATTTAACAAACCATACTAAAGTTTTCATTTTATTTCCATAATAATTGCAATAATTACCAATAATTTTTTTCGTTCAATACAGAACTGCATGTATATTTGGGTGAGAGATCACCGCCAACACCACAAATACAGCGATACGGATGCTGATCCGCACAATGCAACACGCGGCTTCTTCTTCTCGCATATTGGCTGGTTGATGAGCCGTAAACACCCAGCTGTTATCAATCGTGGTAAACTAATCGATTTATCCGATTTAGAAGCCGATAAACTAATAATGTTCCAAAAGAAATACTACAAAATTCTATACATAATCTTCGCATTAGCTCTACCAATATTAGTGCCGATCTATTACTGGAACGAAACACTAGTCAATTCATTATTTGTTAGTTATTTTGCACGATATTTAATATCATTGAATATCACATGGTTGATTAACAGTGCTAATCATATGTTTGGCTATAAACCATACGACCGGTGCGTTAATTTGTGCTTTTAATAACGAGGAGAGGTCACGACCTCGGATATGAAGTTCGGAACGAGCTTTTGCAGGCTTGTATATTGCTAACCTAAAGGTTAGCAACATATTAAAAAATTAAAACGCAAAAGGTAGTCAATCTTGAGAAAAAAGCGTGTAAAGTTTTTTACGTCCATTTAGTATTAAGTTATTCGCTTAATTGTGACTTGAAATAGCTCAGTGGTGCCGTCGTTGTATCGCACTCAAAAGTACGCGGTTCAATCCTCATGCGGAGAATTTTTCTTTTTTATTTTATTTCACTTTATAAATTAAACGAATCAAATTAATATGTTGTCAACCTAAAGGTATACTAAAAGCCTGTTGAAACTCGTTCATTTCCGAGGCCGTGACCTCTCCTTGTATATAGAAAATTACATAATTTTCAACAATTTACAGAACAATTAAATCGACAGAGAATCGTTTAGTTGCATTCTTATCAATCGGTGAAGGTTGGCATAATTATCACCATACATTCCCATCGGATTACCGTGCAGCCGAATTCGGTTTAAGATACTCATTAACCACAGCAATCATTGATTTGTTGGCCTATTTCGGTCTTATTTACGATCTAAAACAGGCTAGTAGTGATATGGTGAAACATCGCATCGAGAAAAAAGGAGATGGTAGTCATCCAGAACATCAAGAATTAATCGATGATAACAATAATTATAAGATTACAGGTCAAGATAATGATATTAGAATACGGCATGTTATCAGTGCACAGGGTTAGTTTTTATGCAGTAGCGGAACTTTAAACGCAAAATTTAGCTCGGTCTCTGATAATTTGTGTTTTTCTTTTGTAAATTTAGCATTTCGAACTGGAGGGGACGAGGATGTTTGCAAATTATTTTGTTTAAAGACAGAATTTTAGGGTCTTTAACACTGCTCCCTTTTGGTGCATTGCAGTTCCGCTACTGTTTTGTTTGTTATTTTTCCTTGATAATAGGGAAGGGTGTTGTGTTTTTTTACGAATAAAATTTCTTTTATCAGTTCCTGTAAGTGTATTCATTTAAAAAATTCCAACATATTTCTATGCATTGATAAAAATGGTAGTTTTCATATTGTTAGTTCTCCAACTTGTTAAAATATCGAGTGAAATTCGAATAAACGGCCAAGGTAATTACCAAAAATCCAATTTAAAATTGTCATTATTATTAATGATAATAATTATTAGGGAAGATTTGTGGCCGTCCGATCGGTACGAATATTAAATTAGAATCCGAGAATCGTATCGTTGGCGGTTATGATGTTGGCTATTATCGTTATCCATGGTATGCTGCATTCACCATGGACGATACAGTTGTATGTGGTGGTGTTTTAATTGGTCCACGAATCGTTCTAACAGCCGGTCATTGTTATAAATCCTACGATATATCAAACAATGAAACAGAAGATCGTACAACAATGGAGAATTTAATGAATGTCACACTAGGTTTATATAATAAATGCGAAAAAGAAACGACAAGAAGAACGTTTCTTGTCGATAAAGTTATCGTACATGAGAAATACAAAGAGAATTTCCCATATTTCGATATAGCATTGGTGTTATTGAAAGGCGATACGAATAATTTCGAACCGATATGTTTACCTTATAATAATATCAAGAGACGACCGAAAGAAGGTACAGCTCCTGGTATGGGAACGTTGAAATACCACGGATCGACACCCTGTACTCTACACGAAGTCCGTTTGTTGATCTATAACGATGATATTTGTCGCGACATGCTGAACAGGACGGATAATGATCCTGCCAAAATGGTGAACGGTTTCTGTGCCGGTTATCTCCAAGGTGGCATCGACACGTGCCAGGTACAAAACTAACTTGTGATTCATGTAATTCGAAAAATATTTCAAAAAATTGATAGGAGGGCCCTTGGAGATCATTTTAGCAAAGTTAGAGCTTCGTAGCTCATTTGGAAGTTAGTCAAAAGACGCTCGTTTCTGACAATGGCGCGATTGTCAAAAACAAAATGTTTTTGAAATGACTCGAGGATCCTGCCAATATTGATCTTTTTTATTTTTCTCCATGTTCTTCTGAAACAGGTGAGAAAAAACGAAAAAAATCACTGTCACGAGGGTCTACGAATCATTCTAACGGTCGTATTCACACATTCTTTAAAAATAGAAGATGATCAACATGTGAGACAGCTATATAAGAGAGCTATCTATCTCACTCTGTACAATTTCATTATATTCAACAATTGAAAAGAGAGAACCGTAGCAGAACTTACCGCGCAACTATCTATTTCACTTGTCTTGATTCCAACCGTTAAACATTCGCATCATCTCTAAAACTCATTGTCATGATCTCGTTCCCCTATACAAATCAAATGGAACAAGATATGATAATGATTCTTAACAAAGCGAAATAGAGTATGATTATCATCTTTAAAGATGATCTTGAGGGAATCTATGAATACCGCCCTAAGTTTTGCTTGTTTAGTTCGTTTTTGAAAAAAACGAGCGTTTTCGACCAACTTCCAAATGAGCTATAAGGTTCTAATGTCGCAAATAATCTACAGGGACCCTCCCATAAACCTTTGAAATATTTCATGAATCGCCAAATAATGGAAGTTGCCATGAGAACTTTTCGCCTTACGGGAATCACTCGGTATAAAAAAAAAATTCGGTGTATTTCAGGGCGATAGCGGTGGTCCACTTCAAATTACCGACAATCAAGGTAATTTCATCCTATTAGGCCTAGTTTCTTTCGGTTTCGGTTGTGCAAATCCTGGTTATTTAGGCATGTATACGGACGTATCGAAATTTCTTGATTGGATCGAAAAGACGGCGAATAAAAAATTGAGAAGTCGGCAAGTTTCTAGCGAACAAACAACACCATCGATTCCTTGTAAATATCGATTAATCTTCTAAAAATAATTCGATGATAATTATTGAATTTTCAGTGCCGCCACATCATCACCAATACCAATTTTTCCCACCATTTCTCCGGCCAATCAGTATATTGATTTTACGTAAAGATCGATCAATTAAAATTAAAAAGAGTATTATTGCACATCAATCGATCAGAAATAATTGATGGCTATAATTAAATCTATCAATACATGTAATTATAACTATATAAAGTTACAAAAAAACGATGGTGAATTATTTACAGAAATCGTATGAAAACAACCATTATTGTGAATAAATAAATAAATTTGTTGTTCGTTTAATAAATCACATTACTTGCATTTTTATTACACGATGATGTTATTGCCTCTTCTAAATTACTATCTAATTTGTGATAATTTGCTGAATTTGGACGACGACTTCTGTACTGTCGTTTACCACGACGACCCTCCAAAATTAACGCTAAAATCTATTTCATAACAACGATTAGAGTTATTTATACAATTAGTGTGTTATGGGGCAAATAGTTCACGAGAGAAAAAGTTTACTCACGAGGCGTCAAACGAGTGTAGCAATTTTCTAGAGTGAACTATTGCCCATAACACACGATCTATTTTATCCAACACCGAATAAAACCATTTTTATTATTCTAAGCGGTTAATTAATTCCGATTCATTAATTTCTAGGTATAGTCGTTGCCAAATAACTTTGATCTTCGAAGACTAACGAGTGAACTAATAATTACCATTTAAAAGAAAGTCCACATTATAAATTTAAACAATTAGACAAAGATGCCAATAAAAACTACTGTCTTGATATAATTATTTATAGCTCCCTACACGTTAAGCAATCATCCCTTTTTAATACAAGACAAAGATAGGTAAAGACTCTCTTATCTCTCTCTCTCTCTCTCTTTCTCCCCGTAGTTGTAAAAATGAACACGGGAGTAGATTTGATTTATATTTGTCAAAATATTGAAATTTTTGAAATTTTTACTTGATTTTGAGCTACGATTTTTACTATTATCTGGCAAATGACTGGAAAACCATTTGTAATTAATTTGTTAAATATTTTGAGCGCGAAAAACAAAACAAACAATACTACATTAATCAAATGCGTGCTTATAATTTTTACTCTTAATTCATACGTTTCATAATAGCGACCGGAGATCAAAGTTATTTGGCGACGACTATAGTTTAATATGAAATGACAGTCAAAAAATTAGGATCAGGTCGGCTTAATTTTTGGTTGCTATGAAGATTGTTGTTGTTTTTATAAATAATTCAGCTGTTTTTTCTCCTAATTCATCATTTTCAATTGAATATCAACATGTTTGTCACTCCAAAAGCCATTAAAGAAGCAGCTAAACTAGCTTCTACAATTTGAATATCGAAAAAATCGAAAAATAAGTACGAAAAAGAATTACAGCAGTTTAACTGACGGATGGAGACAAGTGGTGTAAAAGAAATTGATGAGGAAGCGATTTTGGTATACTTTTATAACTATCGCGACAAGTATAATTAATGTTAATCTTAATATTAAATAATTGTTGCAATCAAAATTATTGATTTCTAATAATAATGGCGAGTTATATTCATTATATTCATAACTCACTAGTGATTTATGAGCTACTTTACTGATCTAAAATCGATTGAATTATGGTGTCATAACGGTGTTGGATAAAAAAATTATATTGTTTTTAAAATAATAATTAGCTTTACCTTTTGTTTGTTGTGATAACAAATATAACCAATGATAAATATAAGACAAAGCATCATAAAATATGAAAAGAAATACGAATCGCCTTCCATTTCTGTTGTGTAATCAATTGCTTGTGATTCATCAATTGTATTCGGTTTATTGTTCTCTTTAGGTTTATTATTGAGAATTTTTGGAGCATCATCAACAGGATCTGTATCGTCATCTTCTTCAGCTAAAATTATACAAATTATTATAATGAATTTAAAAAAAAAATCCATTTACAAATGAAATCTTCATTCTGTTGTTGTTGTTGTTGCTGTTCTTCTTCAGGACCTTTTATTTCGAAATCGTCAATCTGTTGTGGTTGTTCTATAATTGCGCCATCATCTGATGCACCTCCAATATCTGCTTTTTTAACTGTACTACTTTCTATATTATTCCTTTCAGCTGTTGCAATAATCCGTTCTACAATTGGATCTCGTTTAGGATCATTTGTTTGTAATACAGCATTATCTGATAATTCCTGCTTTTCAACTGTTCCTTTATTTTCAACAGCTATAGGGGTTTTAGTATTCACAATTGCTTTTGCTGGTGGTGAATTCTGTTGTGAATCAAGTTCATTTCTTTGTGGCTTCTCTGACGCTACACCATGTTTCTCGTCTTCTTTTAATTCTTTCTGTTGTTGATGTGGTTCTATAATCGAATTAGGTTTATTTATTTGTTCGTTCTCTATCACTAAATTATTTTTCTTTTGGTCTTTTGATTGTGACTTTTGTTGATTTGGTTTTAATGTTGTCGAAACAATTTGATTTGTTTCTAATTTAGATTTCTTGTCTTTTGTTAATTGTGTTGGCTGTTGATTTGGTTCTGATTCTGTCGGATTATTTTCTGTCTTCTTTAATTCTGCACTAGGTGTCTTAACGCTATCTGTTGATTGTATTTGTGGCTGATTTGATTCGATTTTTATCTTATTAATTGTCTCATGTTTAATTGAATGTCCATAATAATATGATAGACTACAAACAGGTTCAATTTCAAAAAGTAAGTCCCCGCCCTTACAAATTTCGACACACTTCTCTTTTGAATCAATCGATTTCTTCAATTTCTCTAATGATTGATTTGCTACTAATGTTTGTGGTAAATCTGTTAGTATTGCTACATTATCACAGATTGTACTTAGATTATACCTCGTATATATTTCACGTGTTAATTTTGTAATATTCATAGTTTCTGTTTGATTACAATATGTAATGTATGTATTATAGAATAATAAACATAATAAATCTTTCTTTTTTGCGTGTTTCTCTAATAATTCCAAATTTTCACAGTTATTGAGAATCTTTAAACTATCCATATTTGTATCATTGTCGATTTTCGGACATACATTTCTAACCATTTCATATAGGGTTGGAGTCTTTGGAGTTTTAGTTGGTGCTCCCAATACTGCTCCAATATAAAATATCGACAATACATATATGATTTCCATTCTTTTATACGATTTTTCATCAAAAAATTCCGGTAAAAGCTAAAAATTGACACATATTAGATGTATTTTATCCTATAAAACTACTCATATTTTATGCAATCATCCAAATACAAATTAATAAAATTCATTATTATTGTTTTTTAATAAATTTTTATAATTTACTTACATTTTTTAATTTGGAGTAAATCTGCAATTAATATTTAAGAATTTAATTAATGAATGACGCAAACTTTTTGACAGAATACAGAATCGATTGACAGTCAAATCTACCAACTTAACAATCTAAATACACCAGCACCGACCTAGTAATATAAGCTTTGTTCCAACCAACAGTCTGGATTTTTATAATTTTTAGGGCGTTTACGACGATGTCGCGCTTTCCATTTATCTCCATAAATTCCATATTATTCTGGAACTGGTGCAAGCTTTTCGTATTATTTCTAGAATGCAATAAAGAAAAACGAACAAAATCAATACTGGAAAGGTGTCCGAGTTAATCGTTCTGCGTGTTTAGCTCGTTTTTGAAAAACGCTACCTTATCCAAAATGAGCGTTTTTCTGCCAACTTGCGAATGAGATACAAGATTTTAATTTTGCTAAAATAGTCTTAGATACCCCACTATAAATCCTTGAAATATTTTTCAAATAAAGTACCTGGGATTATGATAAATTCTAGCGATACGTCTCATGTAATCGCTAACGTTTATAATAATTGCACGTTTAACGAAAATAAATAAATAAATAA
>JAZBGW010000005.1:29334-75010 GCA_037464815.1 Mylabris variabilis
GAGCTTATGTTGTCAATGTTGTCAGAGAGTTTTAAAATTTCGTAATAGATGACGCCACTTAAATGTAACAAATTTGGGTAAATAATAGTAATAAATTTCTTTGTCAATCATATTTTTAGTGAAAACGTAGTTTTTCTTGCTTGAAATCTACGTACTTGATGTCTTTTTTATATGAAAGCTTTAATCAGGAAATATTTTTACAACATAGATAAAAAATTAAGTTATAATTTGAGTAGATAAACGTCTCTTTAGGATTGAATAATTTTAGATATAGAAATTGTAAACATTTTCTTTTAAGAGGTTCAGTAAAAACTTAAACATAATTAAAAATAATCAAGTTTCCAAAAACTTTTGAAATTTATGATCGTAATAAGAACGTAATAGAGTTTTAAAAGGCGTAATAACACAACAAAACTGAAAAAATTGTAACAGATTTATTACGAATCTAACAAGTTTGGCAATACTGCAGTGAATATAAACAACGCATGCACAAGCTGCCAACTTTAAGTAAATAAATAATATCGACTATTAAAGTATCCAAAAAGAGTGCGTTAACAACGCTATTATAGATGCAAAAGAAAAAATTAACTCGCAACTTTAAGAGAGTAATAAACCAATTGAATTTTGTCAATTTTGTCAATCAAAACAGGTAGTAAACCCTTTTGTTCAGGGTTGTTTATGGTCAACAGCTGGTGTAAAGCGGTCAGTCCCGTAATTGAATTGCAGGTGCTAAGATGAACAGAAAATTTTAAACTACCACATCTTAATATTGCCACTCCAGGTGGTCTTTGTTGGCAAAATTTTACTAGTCTCTTAAAGTTGTGAGTCGACTATATACTTGAAGAGAGTCAGTAGAAATATTGAGCTGGCATTGATTTGCTGTTTGGAACAAACCTACTATGACGATGATGAATTTGATGTAAGGCAATCTACATACGATTACCCTGCACGGTAAGGGCGTCTTCACATGACGACTGAACCAATTTAAATTGATTAGTGCGACTATAATTGAGTAAAATCACAACTTTAAGTGATTTACGTCAATAGATAAACTAACAAAGACATCCGAATCGTTAATTAAATAAACAGAATTGAGAATAATTTGTTGATTGTATTCATTTGGGAAAAAATGCGTATTGAAATTAACACAAAACTTTTTGAATTATCCCTTTGTGTTTATTGTAGATTTGTAGAGTACCTAAACTTAATAAGGATGTGAATTAAGCTGAGATTGCATTCTTGTTAGAACGTCAACAACAACAACAACAAATAAAAATAATACTCCCACACCGGCAGCATCTAATTTAAAAACTAATTTTATTTAACTGTATAATAACAGTCTATTTATCTTCTATCAAATTTTATTATTCTATCACACATACTACAATTTAAATGAATACAATTGAAAGAATATTATTGTAGAGTTGGGGCGGTCTGTTGAAAAGCTTACATTTGGATTGGTACTGTAAACAACTGGTAAGTTATTACACATTTTTTTTTTAAATTTCTACACAAAAATTAATATTTAAAAAGTACGAAATAATTAATCCAAAATTTTCGTGTCTCCCTATTTAATACAACATAAAATAGAAATAATATAAAGCCTTGTAAAGTCGATGTAATACAAAATATATAAAATAAGAAAATTTTTAAATTCGATATCGGTAATATTAGCGCAATTATACCAAATAACCAGGGTATACCTAAAACGAAAAACAATAAAATCCCTAAATATATCTGTAATTTGTAAGATGTTTGTTGTATTGTTGTTAATTTTCGGTTTGTTATTTCATGAATAATCAAACAAAATATTGTAAAATTTATTAATGTGATTAAACAAATTGGTAATAATACTGTTAAATATAATAATAAATCATGTGGATAACAGATAGAATAATCGTTAATCGCTATATATGTTTGTTTAGTTGTTAATACAACAATTACAATAAATATTAACGGCGATAGCCAGCCTATTATTATTGTTTTTAATAATAAATTATTCGGTACGATTATGAATACTTTAACAAAACGTAAATATTGTAAAATTGCATAAATCAACATCCACAAAAATTTACATAAAACTATATAATGAAGTAGTGTACCAATTATTTTACAATTAATTTCCGATTGGCGTAATTCGTGGATTTCGTTTAAATATAAACAAATAATCTCCAACAAAATTACAATTGATAGATTCAATAAAACTTTAGTGCCTAATAAATGTCGCCATTTTTTGAACAATATAGCCGTTATAAATATACCAAAAATACCAAAAATTGATAATAAACAACCGATAATTGTTAGAATCTCCAATACCAAATCGTTAAATTCATTCATCGTCATTCTGTTATTATTATTATTGCTGATTAATAATGCGAAATTTGTTAAATGTACAAATGAACACAAATAGAGATTTGTGTGATTATTGAATTTGCCGTCGTAATTAACACCAATTCTGGACCATTTGCCTTTCTTTTCGGCAAAATCCCGACCGTAATCCCAATAGGCGCAATTCTCGATATTTGTTCGATTCGAGTGCAATAAAATCTGTATCGGACTAGTTAAATAACAACCATATCCGGGTATATCGAGATCGATAATAAAACTACCAGTCTTGTAGTCTTCATCGATGAATAATCGATCGTTTTGATAGATCAAAATTTGTACAAACACCTCTGTTTGTGTTGTATTCGAATCGTTACGGATCTGTTCTAAAATTCTCTCAGGAATACAAATAATCAATTGTATATTATCTTGATTCACATCGTTAAAATTACAATTACCGCTCACCAAATTTTCTAGAATTAAATCGTCCGATTGATTATCAGCGGAGACAATCAAGCCGCTAATATTGGTTAGAAACGGATTGAAAACGTTCAAAATTAAGCGATTTTTTCGAATTAAAATCGTACGATTTATTCGTGAATAATTGAAATTTCCTAGAAGATCGTCGATTTTATACAAAGTCTCGTCGGTTAGACTCAATAGCTTTTCGGATTTTTGCAAGATTTCCTCGTCGATCTGGAGAAATTCATCAATAATCGTCAACACGTGAAATAAATCGTCCATATTAGAGATTTCGAATCTATTCAAAATTTTCGTTAAATAATAAATATCGTAAATGGTGAAATTTTCAATGGTTTCCACAAAATTCGCTACATCTTCGATAATTATCGTTGTATTATTGTTGAAATACCTCATTAACAATTGTGTTTGTTGATTCAACACGAATTTACGTTGGCAATTATACCGGATTTCATTCCATTTAGCTCCGGTGGAAAAATCACCACCACATTCTCGGATTATCGGCGAATTCCGTTGATCTAAACAGATCTCTGTCGGTAGAATTTTAGTGTTGATCGTTGTAATTGGCCAATTTATTAAAACATTATTTAAAATTGTTTGTTCCGGTAGACAATAATCGGATGATTTCAAATCGAAATTTCCAATAATTTCACGTTTAAATCGTTGTAATTTGAATGAAATCAACGCATATTCAACGATTAAATCCAGTCTACGATTCGTTGTTATATGCAACAACAATTCCAAGCTATCGTTGCGATTTAAATTGAAATTAACGATTTCCATCAGACGTATTTCCGGTTTTAAGTCTTCTAAATCATCTTCTAGATGATCGATGAATTTTTTTATAAATCTCCTCAAATCACACGTGTATAATTTACAGATATTCTTCAAGAATAATCGTAACGCATATTCGTTACCTTTACGTTGTTTCTTGTATGCTATCACCTTATTTGTTTTAATAATTATTGAATTATTTATAGAATAACTAATGTCACACCAATATTGTCCAATATATTTCTCTAATTCTATACGATAAACAATAAATTGTTTTAATTGATGATAATTAGATTGCCATATTTGTTTAATTGATTGTCTCTTGGTTAAATATTTCGATGCATCAGTAAAACAATAAATATTAATTTTACTTGAATTCAAATACTGTGCGGTATAGATGATTAGATATAATTTTCGTTTTTTCGGTTCAAATGTTAAAACAATGTCTAAATTATTAGAATTGATTAATTGACCTTCTTCTTTATAATTATATTGTTTACAATTTCCTTTATTTGTTGCTATATCTGAACAAATCCAATCATTGTTAACGTTATTATCGATAAAAGAAGCTGTTTGTGTTTTTGCTTGATTTTGATGTATCTTGGAAACGGAAATAATTAAATTACAAATTAATTTAAAGACAAATTTCAGATTTACCTGATCTGTTGATTTGCTAATTGTTTGGTGTAGAATTATTAATAAAATTAAACAATTTTTGTTCGTTTTTGTTGTTTTATACATAATTTTTAGACATGAACGGTTACACACTAATTTTAATCTAATTAATTCTTTAAACATTGTAATTAAACGTTGATAACTACATTTGTTTGTTAAATGTAATAAAAGTTTTGTTAAATTAAACAAACAGCTATATGGATTCTAGGCGCCATTATTAGAAACTTGCGGTATTTTTATTTGTTTACAACACAACAGAGATATAAATCAATAATTTATAGTTGTTTTGGAAAGAAATTTCAAAGTTGTTTATAAAACAATAAGAATTTTTGCGGAAAATTTGGTGAAATCTTAACGAATAATACGTTAACTTTGTGACTTCCGGAAAATTTATCCCGGCGCATCCACCATTTTTACATACAAGCCCTTTTCGTTAATTTTTGTCAGTTTCTATAAAACTACAAAAATATGGTTTTGTTTGGCAAATATTTTAAGAAACTAACTTTCAACTGATAGGTAACATTATGCTATTGTCAGGGTTTCAGTATTTTCTTGAGAATTTTTAAGCGTACCTAATCTGTAACGAGAAAATGAGGTTTTAGCAAATTCGTATAGAAGTGACAAAAAACGTGTAGATTTACATTTATTCTACTTGAATTCAATAAAAAAAATTGTAAAATGTCCTTTAAAACTACCTAATTATCCACAAAAGAGAAAAAACAAAATCTATCCCGGCGCCTCCACCATTTTTACCAGCGAAAGATTTGCAGTAATTTTTATCAAATTCTCTAGAATTCCAAAAAAATATCCAAATACAGTTTCCTTTGGCGAATATTTGTATTTTTATGAATTTTTAGACGAGAGCACGGAGTTTTAGCGAATTCGTACGAAAAGCTATCAAGAAACGTATAAATCCAGTTATTCTAGTTGAGTCCAATAAAATAAATTGAAAAATGTTAACAAAAACTACTAAATTATTCACAAAAAAGAAAAACAGAGTTTATCCCGGCGCCTCCACCATTTTACACGCGAAAGATTTGTAGTAATTGTTATTCATTTCTCTGGAATTACAAAAAATATCGAACTACAGTTTTCTCTGGCTAATATTTCAATACATTCACTTTCTAATGACTGGTAATCCTATACTGTTGTCAGCGTTTTAGTATTTCTCACAAACTTTTAAACGTAGAGTCTGTAACGAGAATATGAGGTTTTCATATATTCGTATAAAAGTGACAAAAAATTTGTAAATTTACGGTTATTCTACTTGAATCCAATAAAAAACGTTCTTCAAGAATACCCAATTATCTACAAAAGCGAAAAAAACACCAAATTTATCCTAGCGCATCCACCATTTTTAAATACACAAGACATCTAGTTGTTTTTATCAATTTCTCTGGAATTACAAAAAATATCCAAACACTGTCTTCATTGGCGAATATTTTAAGGAATTACCTTTTAAATGATTGGTAGCCTACCCTGTTGCCAGCATTTTAGTCTTTTTTATGATTTTTTTAAACGAGAGAATGGCATTTTAGCGAATTTGTATAAAAGCGACCAAGAAACCTATAAATTCACAGTAATTCTACTCGAATCCAATAAAAAAAATTGAAAAATGTTCCTAAAAACTACTAAATTGTCCACTAAAGAGAAAAAAAGAATTTATCGCGGCACGTCCACCATTTAGACACGCATAAGATTTGTAGTAGTTCTTATCAGATTCTCTGGAATTACAAAAAATATGGTAACACAGTTTTCTTTAAAAAAAAATGGATGTTGATGTCATTTATTTGCAATGGTAAACGGTAGAGCCGTTTTGGCTCAGTCACAATTAATCAATTAAAAAAATAAAAAGTTACCTGTCTCGACGTTTTTCAAAATTTTCATAAATAAAAAAGTTATGACGATTATGCGTTACTTTATATTCACCCTGTATTTGAATTTAATAAAAAATATTTAATAATGTTCCTAAAAACTACCCAACTATTCAGAAAGGAAAACAGAATTTATCCCGGCGCCTCCACCATTTTACATGCCTTAAATTTGTAATAGTTCTTATCAGTTTCTCTGGAATTACAAAAAATATTCAACTGCAGTTTTCTTCGGCGAATACTTCAAAAAATTAACTTTCAAATGATTGATAACCCTATACTGTTGTCAGCGTTTTAGTATTTATTACGAATTTTTAAACGTAGAGCCTCTAACGAGAAAATGAGGTTTTAGCAAATTCATACAAAAGGGACAAAACATTTGTAAACTTGCAGTTATTCTACTTGAATTCGCTAAAAGAATTGAAAATTGTCCCTAAAACTACCCAATTACCCAGAAAAGAAACAAAAACAGAATTTAACCCGGCGCCTCCACCATTTTTGCACGTTTAACGTAAGACTTGTTTTTTTTATCAATTTCCCGAGAACTGTAAAAAGGGCTTAAATACAATTTCCTCCAATAAATACTAAAATAAACAAGCTTTTAAACAATG
This sequence comes from Mylabris variabilis, assembly GCA_037464815.1. Lineage (NCBI taxonomy): Eukaryota > Metazoa > Arthropoda > Insecta > Coleoptera > Meloidae > Mylabris > Mylabris variabilis. Next base: position 36,071 of record JAZBGW010000005.1, read on the forward strand.
ATAAATGCTACATTCATATATGTACATTTCACTGTTTTTTTATGATTTTCCAGTTTGAGAATATTCCACACGAATTTTTTCAGTCCTTATTGCTTTCATCCGTAGGATATTACAAGGATGTGGATGTGGATTTACATAATCTTCGTAAATTTTCTATTAACATCGACCGATGCACATTCCCGAAGGAGTATCGATTTAATAGCAGCACACAGTTTAATATCAGATAATCGCCTACCACGCAATCTAACACCAGATAGTTATTATTTAGAATTGGAACCTTATCCTAATGATGGTTACTTTAGAGGTCGTGTCAAGATTAATGTAACATGGCAAGAACCTACCGATCATATCACGTTACATGCACATGAAGAATTAGATATTTTCAAAATTCTCGTTACACAAATCGCTCTCGATGATGAAACGTAAATCAGAGAAAATTTATTATAATTTAAACTACTAAAATTTCTATGATGTTTCAGGAGAAAAACGTCCAGTAGTCCATTAAAACCGAAAGAAATTATCGTAACAAAAACCGAACGCGTACCGAAAAAGCCATTTTATGTAATCCATTTAGAGAAAACTATAGACCGTGGTGCTCAATGTGAAATCGATCTAACTTTTAAAGGCAACATGTTTAATGATAGCAGCGAGGGCTTATTTAGGAGTTGCTATCAAGATTTAGAGGCTAAGACGAAGAAATGGTTTGTTGCCACCCACCTACGACCGAATCTAGCACGTACAGTTTTTCCATGTTTTGATGAACCCTCCTATAAGGTACCGTTTGTTGTTCGAGTTGCTCGACACAAAGATATGGTAGCTTTATCGAATATGCCTTTGGATTTTTCAGAAAAAATGTAACTAAAAATTTGAAAACAAAATACGTAATTTTGATGAGATTGTATTTTAGGGAGGGTAAAACCGACTGGATATGGGATCAATTCCAAAAAACACCACCAATGTCAACATTTACCCTAGGAATTTTGGTTTCAGAATTCAGTAATACTTCCTACAATACAACCGATGAAGATAACAATTTCAATTATGAAATTAGAATTTGGGCACGTCCTGGTTTTATTACAGCATTACAAAACGTTACCGAAAAGGTCCACAAGTCGGTCAAAATTTTAGAAGAATTCTGGGGTACTCCGTACCCATTACCAAAACTCGACCTAATCGCTTTGCCAAACTATCAAGCCACTCGTCCGGCTGATAACTGGGGCCTACTATTGTTTAAGTAAGAATTTCGATAAATTTCTAGTTTCTTCATAGCAACTTTTTTTTTGGATATAATTATAGAGAAAGCGAATTGAGTGGCAAAGGCTCCTGGCACCTGACACAAGAGTTAGCTTACCAGTGGTTGGGGGCTCTAGCAACGCCATTTTGGTGGAGTGATGCACATGTCAATAACGCTCTAGTCCGTTACGTTACAGCCTATACAACAATGAAGGTAATTACCAAATTGATAAAAATTAAATTAATTAAATCGTTAAAATTTAGATGGATATCAATGAATCGTTCAACAATTGGCCAATGACCATGCTATATTCGATTTATTATGAATTCAGTAAGAGATATCCTCATGGTAAAAGTACAGCAATCAAACAGGATTCAACGTCAGCCAAAACAGAACTAGTTTTTCGAATGTTGAACTATACGTTAGGTGAACGGACATTCAAGCACGGCTTACAGAAATTTATGGCAGACAGGTAAATATTCAAACATTTATAAGTTAATTAATTAAATTATTGTTGATTACAGGCAATATAAGACCTTCTTCTCTGATGATATATGGCATGCTTTAAGTGAACAAGCCAAATTCGATAATGCCATAGATCCGACTGTTCCGTTGAATTCAGTTGTTGGTTCTTGGATAACAAAAGATCGACTTCCTGTTGTTAACGTTACACGCAACTATGATGATAAGAGTGCTACAATTAATCAAGTATGTGTACTGTTTAGATCTCGATGAAGACTTTGATTGAATCTTATTTTTTCTTTTCTATAGCGAGTTTATTTGAGGGAACGTCCACATGATGTGCCAGATCAAGAGAAATTCGTCTGGTGGATACCTATCGTGTTAATTCGTCAAGATCGCATGAATTTCACAAATTCCACACCGACTGTTTGGATGAAAAAACAAAAAGAGATTCGTTTAGATGGAATGCCGGCTAATGATCAGTTTATTATCGTGAATCCAGAAGAAATTGGCCCATTCCCTGTGAATTATGATGTTAAAAATTGGAATTTATTAGCACAATATTTATGTAGTGAGAATCGTTCAAAGATCCCTGTCAATACAAGAGCGAAATTGTTGCATGATGCTTGGAATTTAGCGTATGCTGGTGATCTAAGTTTTGCAACAGCATTAAATATGACGTTGTTTTTGAAATATGAACGCGACTATCTTGCATGGGATCCTGTATTTACTTTAATCGATCATATTGGACGACACATCGACAGTACAGATGTTCATAAAAAATTCCAAGTGAGTTTACAAAAATTGTAGAAAATCTTGATTATCAAATTAATTTTTATAGACCTATGTCCGATTATTGCTAACACCGTTGTATGAAGAATTGGGTGAGGAACCACAAGAGGGTGAATCTGATGGTAGAACACATCTACGTAGTTCATCGAAAATCTTCTTATGTCAAGCCGGTTATAAGCCGTGTATTGAAGAGGCGCAAGCCGCATTCAAAAAATGGATGGAAAGCGATAATCCCGATGAAGGAAATCCGTAAATTACTCTTAATTCTGAATCAAAACCTTTAAAAAAAAACACCACGGATGTTTTTAGGGTTTCAAATCAATACATCTGTCCGGTATTTAAATGGGGCACGAAAGAAGAATGGGAATTTGGTCTACAACGTGTCATCAAATTCCCACCGCATCGCAAACAAAATGAACGTACATATTTATTGAAAACGTTAGCCGGATGTCCGAATGATGCAGAGAAAATTGAACGTCTATTAAATATAACAATATTAGAACAAAATGGAAATTTTACTGACAATGATGTACATTTAATATTTAGTATGTTAACTGGTAGTGCTAATGGCTATACAACATTGTTTCATTTCTTGCAAAAGAACTGGGATGTTATCAAGCAAAGGTAAGCATTCTACCTTTTTCGAGAGTCATATCTTATCAGAGTGAGACACTCTGTATAAACAATGTATAATTGTTTGCCGACACTTAATTGCTTTTATGAAATATTAACGATAAAATCCCAGGTTGGTATACAGGGTGAAATCGAAATCCTTTAAAATACGCAAACGTTATTATCCCTATGTAGAATAGAGTGTAATCAACATATTTTCAAGGGTTAAAAAGAAAAAAATTGACCAAACTATTGTTTGATGGTCGCTGGGTAAGTGCCTACTAACCCACCGTAATGTTATCTGATAAGAAAGCAGGTGTCAGTGTAATACATCTCGGATTTCCATTGCCTTAAACTAAACAAATCTTACTAACCTATTTATTTAATATAAACACAAGACAAGTTATTCTAAACTATCGATAACGTTCTCGTTTCCAGTGGCTCTAAGAATGTTGAGCAAATTTTCAAAAACGTAGCCATACCAACCTCATAAATCGACTCAGTCTTTTGGGCGCTATAGGTATGAATGCTTAAAGGAATTTCGTTTTCACCCTGTATAAGTTAAAGTCAATCATTATTCGACATTTTTTGCGTTATTTAATCTCAAAAGAACGATAAATTCATCTAGAAATTCTACAGTAGAAATAAATAGTGCTTCCATGTCAAATTCAAACAACATTTTATAGTTTCTAAATCTACTAAAGTACAAAAATTGTGAAAATGAAACAGGACTAATAATTTTTGTCATTCGTACCTACTCATATTCCAATTTATGGAAGAAGCCGGTGTTAAATTCAACCCTACTGAATATTTTACGATGGTTTAGAAACTAAATAATAGAAATTCTCCATTATGACGTAAACCAATATTCCCTTTGTTGGAGGATTATCAATGATGATGTACAGCTAGGTGCCTGGAAAAGTTGACGATAGTTGTGAGGCTGTGTAAGTCAGGCTAACGACTGAGGTTTTCACATGGTCTAGCAGGTCAAATTGGGAAAAGAGAGATATTCAAGCAAAAATAGTTGGTGGAAATAAGGGTATTATCTTGTTTATTTACAGAGCCTCACAATGGCCCCATCTTCTTTCCTTCAAGATAGAGAAAGCTTGATTTACACAACTAAAAAAAAACCGTCGCGTCGTCACCTTTTCCATGCACCTAGCTGTATCTTTTTTTTGACTTTCCACCTTCGCTAACTATAAAATAAAAGTCACCTACTGCTAGGAATAATTATCCTTTGAATAGAACTTGTGTGACTTTATCGGAGAATTTCGACCTCTCACTAGTTTATAGATATTTTACCCCGTTATAGCCCTATACAAAACAGTTGGAAAAAATTATAGAAACACACACCAATGACAAAATATGCATCATTTAAAATAAAACGGGAGTTTTAATCTCAGATGACTTGCAAACTGTCTTTCTATCGCGTTCTCTGAATTTACTTTTTATACAGGATGTCCCGTAAGTCGAGTATTTCCTCCCAAGGGGCAGGCAGGGGTTGAAATTCGAAGACGAAAAGTTCTATATTATTTTGTTATCTCACACACTGTTGATTAGTAATTAATTAAACTAAGTAGCCAATCAGGTGCTCTCTTAGTTTGAACGGCTGTCGCGCCACCTTGCTAACTGGTCCGCTTCCCATGTCCCACCGTCAGACTCTTTCCTTCTCTCTTTTTCTTGCTGTAGCGAGTTCTTGATTGGATACTTGATTTAATTAAACGAATTACCTGTGCTTCAAATGACAAAATGATAGGACTTTTCGTCTTAGAATTTCATGCCCTATGTGCCCTTTAAGAGGAAAAGCGCGACTTACGGGACACCTGTATATTTTACCTATAAATGAAATATTTTCTAACAAATTTTTGGATTAATTAGTAGTCCACACGTACAAAAATTATTATTTTTGATAAATAAAAATACATTAGAATTTATACTGGTTATATAAAGTAATATTTTTTGTTTTTCACTTTTTTCCATTTAAAAATATGCAAGTAATTCAGTAATTATTTTAAGTATATATTCGAAGAAAATGTATATGTAGAGTGAATCATGATAACGGGTTAGAAACATTAAATTAAATGTTGATAATGCCACATTTTTCAGTCTTTGATAATAAAAATATTTTAAATTATCGCAATGCAAAAATCAAACAAATATAATTCATTCTTATTATTATAAGCGAACATGATTTTAGACTCGTTATCAGCTTCTATTACCTATTATTTCTAAAAACATTCCAACAATAATAATTGTTTTATGAAACAATAATAGCGTATAGAGTCTGTAAAGAAAATATTATAAATAAATCCGATTTTAGTTGTAGTTATTTCCCTAATGTTTAGATACATAAGTACTATAATTTCAATTATCTTCAGGATGTTACGGATATTCGATTTTTATCTTGTTACCTTGAAAAAAATTTTGATTAGGCATTAATAATATAGTAACACCAGAATAATGATTCATATTGATCATTTTCTGCTCACACAAAAGCGTTAAAAATGTGTTGACATAATGATTTTAAAATCTATTAACCTTAGATAGGCTAATATTGCACTATTGATGCTTAAAATTGCTTACTACAACGAATAGTACTCAAAGTTTAAACTATTGATACAAAAATAGATCAAGGCAGATTATCTAGTTGGAATATACAGGGTACTTTACCTAACTCGGGCTCTAATACTATCTAAATCTTCGCTAAAAACGAAATAATTCTAGTGTTTGATATTGCACTTTGAAGCCGATCGTTGCGTTTATTGTTTGTTGACAATTAGAGAATTTTTATTGTAACATTGAACCGGGATTGATAACACCAATAATCTTTATCTCTGTCTGTTTACGTTCACTTTTTTTTTCTATATGTATGTAAATTTATAGACTTGAAGGTAAACTCCAATTATGGAACAGTTTAATAACATCAGCAACTAGTGTTTTCAAAACACAAGAAGGTCTAGACATGGTCTCAGAATTGTACGTTCAACGACAAAACGAATTTGGTACGGCTGATTTTGTAGTAGAGAAAGCATTGAAGAATATTAAAGAAGAAACGAAATGGAGCAATGATAACCTTCCAGTTATCGAAAAATGGTTAGACGAATATTTACGAACAAATAATTCGACGAATTAGCAGAAATATAATTCTGCCAATCAAAATATTATTAATCATTTTTAGAGTAGTTTTATTATTACTAAATCAAAAATTATATAATTGTTTAACAATATTTATTATAATAAATAATAAACTACAACCAATTCTTTTTAGCCAAAGCTAGCACTGTATCTTTTAGTTTTCGTCGATGGTGCGGCCCTAAAAGGTCTTTTCGGCTCCAATCAGTATCTTGGAAATTTTCTAAACTGTTTTGGACTTTGCCTCGTTCAGTACAAATCGGTTTCAACATCACTAAAATGTGATAGACTTCAGTTGGTGCAACTTCGTTGATTTCATTCAAATAAGCCTCCCAAGAGAACTGTTCCAAATCCAAATTGAATTGTTTCAAATTATCGATAAATGAATTATAATACAATTGTATGAATTCATCTATATGTTGATCAAGTACTGTATTCATCACACTAGTGAATAAAAAGAAGATTAAATCACGTACAGCGGAAGCGTAACGCATGATTTGCAAATCAACGATCTTATTCGCAACTGGTCGATTTTGATTGCCCCTCAATATCATCGTATTACTGACCCAATAATCGGAATGTGCCATTGTGCCCCACGGTTCATTAGGCGGTGGTCGATTAACATATGGATTCGCAAGTGCATCATCACAAATCTCTTGTAAACGTTTCAAATACGGTTGTAGTTCGGCAATTTCACGAGCTCCTTCCATAATACTCTCATGGAATGCTTGACCAACTTCCGATGGTAATTGTTCTAAACCTTTATTCTTCGCTAAAGCTGGCATGACTTTTTCTTGAAATTGTTGCGGTCTCAGTAATTTCAAAGCAATAGGTACTGCATGGAATCTGGCTAGATCTTTAACAATCAGTTTTGTTGAATCTAAATCGAAGCCGGTGAGACGATCCTCTGTTTTATATCCTAATAATTTGAGATTTTCGAATAATAAAACACCATTTTCATCGACTTCGTTCTGATTCTCATCGAGGCACACACGAGCACCGTAACATTTAGGGAATAGATTTTCGTATAATTCATTTTTATCAACAATACCGTAATCTTTTTGTAATTGTGTTAATGTTGGTATTGTTTCCATATATGCAATAACTTCTTTCTTGAATGTTATCGGTATATCGAAGGCGAGTCGTAGCATCTCATTAGCTGGTATCAATTTAGCAACTAGATTTATCTTATTTTCTTTTTCATTTGTTTTCTTATATTTTATATCAACTGCTAACATAACACTACCGTAATGTTCACCGGGTGATGTTAATAGGGTGGTTTTCTGATCCAAAATCTCCACATCTTCACCTAATGATTTTGCCAATAGCGCACACAAATTATTAACTTTCGATTTCACCATAATCGATCGATCGATCCAATATCCTCTCTATTGATTCACTGATAATCAGTTTGACGTTGACTAGTAGACGTTTATTATGAAACTGATGCCTACCGTCGTAAGTTCACAACAACCGATACACGCACACAAATGGACAATCATCACGTGGTTCTAGTACGTTTCACAAACAATTTCAATTTATTAAATTGTACAATAGATGAGTTAAATTGTCTAAAATTGACATTTATTAATCACCTCATACCGTTATATAACAGCTCAACCGTAATTACAGTTCTAATTTCCGTATGAAATACTTCTGAAAAATTCCGTAGACCTATTAATCGTAATTATTACATCATTCAGGAGCAACATACAGAAAAATAAACATTTTTTTTAAGTCGATTATTGATTATATTAAATAAATTTATGATAATTTATGTAACACAATAAACAATTCCTTTACTTTTCAATATTTATAATTATCAAACTGTCCACGAAACCTTTGGCTTTCAACCAAATTTCTATTCTAAATTCAACTGTGTTACGAATTAGCTATTGAGAAATATACAGGGTTTTCACTTTGGACTTTAAGTTCTTATGGCAACTATTAATTCACGAGCGATTCGCAAAATATTTCAAGAATTTGTAGGGACGTCCCTGGAGATTACTTTAGCAAAATTAGAATCTTGTACCTTATTTGGAAGTTGGTCAAAAAACGCTGATTTCTGGCGGTGTCGTCATTTGCAAAAAGTAGGCAAACACGTAAAATGCCTAAGAATGACTCGAGGATCCTCCCAACATTGATTCTTTTCGTCTTTCTTCATTGTATTCCGCCATAGGTTAATATGTTTCCCATGTTTTTAGAATGTAATAGAGGAACATGAAAAAAATCAATGTTGAACGGGTCTTTGAGTCACTCTTAGTCGTTTTCGACGCTTAACTCGTTTTTAAAATTCACAATATTGTCCAAAACCAGCGTTCTTCAACCGGCTTACAAATAAGCTACGAGGTTCTAATCTTGCTAAAATCATCTCCAGGGGTTCTTCTATAAATCCCTTAAATATTGTTCGAATCGCTCGTCAAATAATGGGAGTTGCTATTAGAACTAGGAACAGTTAAGTGATCCACCCGGTATATTCACAAAAAATTAGTGAACGAAAATAAACCATGAACATCAGTTTTCGTTCAATATTTCAGAATTTCTGTTCAACAAAGTTGACTTGTTCAGGGGCACCAGAATTTAAGAATGAAAATTTGAGTCAATCTTCAGAATGGGCGTAACACCAACGGTCCGACATTAAAATAATGCATCAAAAGCAATCACCTTAAGGGTTATTTGTACAAATTTTAGTGCAATGAGTAGTAGAAGAAATATTTGGAAATGGTCTTGTTACTTACTAGAAGTTCTGACATATTGTGAGAATGATGGGCTCAAATTAACAATCTAAAAGGGAAATCCTCACTTTTTGATTCCACTGTAACGTGGTGTTTTGATAAAAACTTGAATTGATATTATAAATTAACTAATGATCTGCAGTTTTAACCCATAAACTTTCACGTCAGTTACATTGATAATAGAACTCTTTTTTTCCATTTACTAGAAGGGTGCAATATAAAATGAGGATACAGATTTATAGAAATAATTAAACGTTTAATGTTGTTTACCTTCAATTATAAATGTTAGTAGTTCGCCTAATTTAATGGTAAATTATAAAGAATTAGCACTGTTGCGCTATTGTGGGAGACACAATTCGATTTTTACTTACGCAACATTTTTAAAAGTTAACATCATTTCAATTAACTGCTTGTGTCCTTCTAACAAACATTATTTCACTATTCAAATTGCCGAATTTTCATTAATTACCTACTTTTAATCATAAAAAAAAATAGAATGACAGATGCACGTTTTAAGAAAATTGATTTTTAATTGAATCTACAGAACCCTCCATTCTAAAAGATAAATTGACATAGGTTTAAATTTACGAAATTATACATTCAAAGCACGTGCCGACAATTAATTTGTCTGTTCTATCGATTACTGAAATATGGAGAAATATTTTACGAAATTATGGGAGAAACGCATATTTGTATGAGGTTTTTCTCAAGACCAATTTTATTTCTTTTTTTCGATATTTGTTTTCACCTCACATGTCCTCGTGATTTGTTTATTGTTGCTTCGCGTTATTTTATCATCTTTGAAAACAATGAGTGTAATAAATTTTGTACATTACCTTGAAATTTACAATTATGAAACAAAACTAAATGATCATTTTCACAAATAATATCCAAAGGTTTCCAATTTTTCTATACTAGGTTTTCTTAGAAATTTATTTTGTGTCTTGTAAACAAATTTATTGCAAGCAAACAATAAATGATACAAGGATTAATTATAGATAAAATTTATAATTATTTACTGTATCTACCATAAATAATTTATATCACAGTTTTTTTCGATGTCTCCTATATTCCTCAAACGATGTCACAAGGTTAGTGTGTTTGACTTGACGCATTGCCAAGGAGAATCCACTAACGGGGACTTCCTAGAAAATATAAACAAGGCAATTTTAATATTACGACTTGTTAATAAATAGAACGGAAGAGATTCATTGTCAAAAACAAGACTTTTTCTAATTGGAAGGTTAATAACTATAATTAAATCTTTAAGTAATGTTTCGTGAATTATATAATTTGAAGTCAAAGTAATTTGTTAATGTGTTTAATGGAACCGGAAAATATGAATCTGCCTTTTGGACCTTAAATTTAACGCCCAATGAACGTAAACTAGTGGTATTTGACTTAAGGGGAGGGAAGCTGGGTTCCGGCCTCGATTTGATGTCCGAAGAAGGGAGAATTTTTAATCATCGATTTCTCGTTTGTTTTCTTAGATATTCAAACGCTGCAAGCAGGGTTGACTTGGGTGTTTCGCGGTGTATCTGAAGTTTTCCATTTTAGAAAATTTTTACTAAATTCTAAAGTGTAGAGAAAATGTGGGAGCATGTTAAAAAATTTCCTATCGCCATTTCTACAATTTTAAAGATTAAAAATCGTACAACAGCTTTTTGGAAGCTTTTCATGAGCGAAGGGAGATAGTTACCGGAAAAATCGAATTTTGGAAAATCGAAAAAGCTAGGAAATTTTCATTGTTTTTTCAACTTTTTCCAAAATTGGCTTTTTCGGGAACCATTTGTCCTCCGCCCATGAATAAGCTTTTAAACAACCTGCTGTACGATTTTTTATGTTTAAAATTGTAGAAATAGCGTGAAAAGAAATTTTTCTGACATATTCCACATTTTCCTTTAGAATTTAGTGAAGAAGTTTCAAAATGGATAACTCCTTCGGATGCTCCGTGAAATGACCAATTCAACGGTGGTTATAGAGTGTGACTATCTCAGAAAACAAACGAGAAACATAATAAAAATTGCCACTTTTTCGGACGTCGAATCAAGGTCGGAATCCAGCTTCCCTTAAGTTGTAAATTAGAATTAGTCGTTTTCACAATGGATGTTAAATTTAAAATAACACCCTGGAAAGTAATGCTAGGAAAAAAATCGTCAAATCAACCATCTGTTTAGAACATTTAGATCTTCAATATCTAATCTAAATAAGGCAAGTCAAATTACTTTGAGGCTGGGGGATTATATAAAGAAAATTGTCCACTGTAAATAAGATTCATTATTTCCATGCGACAATTATACTTGTCTTTACCTGCTGGACAAACTCTATTGTTGGATCATGTTCACTATTTGCGGTTTTCAACCATACAATCATTTTATTGGTACTACTAAAAGCATAAAAATCGTCACGGATAGTCCTAAGGGTGGCAATTTTCGGTTTATTTCCCTCGTTTTAGATACAAAAATAGACACAAAGTCATTTTTCTAATTATGGATCTGTCTTTCACCCAGTTGTTCGCCCCTCTTTGATCCATTTATTCAGATGTAGCTGTAAAACTCGACCACCAAAACCGCAAGTTTACTCCCTCCGGTCATTTTCAATTATCGTAGTGTGTAAAATTAGTCAAATTTTCTAAGGGAACGGCTAAAGTAATAGAATTAAGTCAATTATATTTAACAATGAATATTCAGTTCATAAAATAATAAATCAAAAAAAAGATAGGCAATTTCACCATCTGGGTAGGTTTCAGACAAAACTAGTATAGTGGTGGAAACGAAATAGTGAATCTTATAAGAAAAGTCAAATTGCTTTGAGTAGGGCACCCAAAGGAAATTGTCCACTGTAAAATCTGTCAATAAGATAGGTGTGAAATTACCTGTTTTTAAAGAAATTTAGTCTGCCTCTTGTAAGCTGTAAATTATCTGCTTCTATTTTTACTACTTGCTAATACTCTAGCCATAATTTTACATTTTCAGTCTCAATGATTACGACGATAATATAGACATAAGAGGAAGATTACATTCTCCACATGTTTGATTTCAAAAACACCTCCAATATTTTAGAACTTACTCCTATAATTTTGCTGTTTCAAAATCTAAAACTTTAGAATGAACCTAAAAATACCAGAAAAATTAAATCAATAATTAATAAGTAAATACGTATTTTTGTTTTCACAATTATCCCAATTCCTAAAATGCAGATAAATTGGCTATTCCACGATTACAAAATATGTCATTTCATAATTATATTCTTTCCTGTCATTGGCAGCAATTCCAATCTCAACTCCTGAAAAAGACAAATTTCAAATTAATAATGACGATCAATATAATAAAACCTTTTTTTTAAGTTAAATCATTTATCATATCAATTATTAGAATTCTTTGTTCGAAAAATTTGGTGGAGGTTTTGAACCTCCGGAAAAAAGGAGAATACAGGACAGGTAAGTGAGGTAAGAAACAGCAAAGGAATGAAGGTAAATAGGAGAATTTCAATACATTAAAGGGTCATAAAGGTAAAGGAATTAGGTATCACAGATTTAAGGATGGAGATGAAATATAAATGTTTTTGTTTTCTTTAGTTTGCGTGAATGTTGGAAAATATTGCTGTATAAATGACTAAAATTTACAAAAAAAAAGTGAACATATGAGATCCAAGATATGCTTAATTAACAATAGTTATAATAATCATAAACCTAAAATAAAATCAACCATTAGAGATCCTAATAATAAAAATAATAATAACCCCATACACAATTTAGATTAAATTAGAAAAAAAAACGTTAATAATAATGGTACAAATAATCATGCTGAAAATGAACATCACTGGAACATAATTGAAAATTCGAACTGTTTCCTTTAAAAAAAAAATCAAATAAAAATAATATACTGAAAATTAGAATCTCTAATAAGATATAATTAAAAAATATAAGAGATAAAACTATAAATTTTGCAATATATGCTGAAATAATATTATGATAATTAATGATAATATTGCACATCACTGCAACTTGTTTTACAGGCATTTTGGAAGACAAATTCCAACTCGTTGCCTTTAAATACAATTTGAATGATGGTTCCATTTATATAAAAACAAAGATATACAATTCAATATCACAAAATTTTGAACTTTTTTTTAAGAAAAAACGGAAAAAATCGACAAACGCCCTTTGTCAACATTTTTGCTTTTACAATCAGATTGTTTCGATATTATTGGATTGTATATCTTAACAAATTTTGCTTTTATTAAAGTTTTATAACTATTTGTGATTACAGATTTGTACTCTTTTTTTTCAATTATTAACAAAAATACACGTCGTAATTGACGTTCTTTACTTAGATGTTCTTCTGATTTAGTAACAAAATAGCATTATTAATATTGGAAATTTCATTGAAATTTTACAATCTTTTAAATCGGTAACTTTTCCAACAATTACACAAATAATCAGTACATGCTTGTAAAACAAACTCTACAAGCTGGTGTAATTATTGAAAAAATATAGATTTAATCGAATTAAATGAATGCTATTTTGTTATGTGCAGAATCTTTTTTTTTTGAAAAACAAATATTGTGTATGTGACACTTATTGAGCTCAGCTCACAAAAATACAAACTCAAATCATCTCTCTCATTCGCAAAATTAACAGTTTTAGATTAAAAAAAATCACATTCAGAAATAGACCTAAGTAAATAGTTTGAAATTATGTAATATTTACAAATCTAAATGGCAACCCTTATCTAATCATTTTTTTAAAATGATGGTTGCTTATTAATAATATCACAGTGCGGCTGAACAGGACAATCTCCTAATAGTTCATCAAATATATAAACAAATTTCTCTCCCATATTTCTACTGTTATTTATTTCAGTAGGAATTTGTGCTTTACCCATGATTATCTAGCATCAACAGAAATGTTTTTGAAGATTCTTGTATTGTCGTGTTCACTCGCTGACTGGGTTGAAAATAGAACAAAAAAAAAAACAGACTTATAATTAAATAGTTCTCAATTATATGTTCACTCTGCGCAATTATATAAAGGTATTAAATGTCTTTTATCCTGGCATCTGCGATGTTTCGTTGACCACCAACATTTTTGTGGTCAAGCTTGTACTTTGAGTAGCATCTTCAATTGACTGGCAATATCAAGTTGTGCTACATTCGATTTATCGTGTTGATTATGGAATTGTAGAATTGGTTTTATTGTTGTTAATGATGATGTTGTTGTTGTGGTTGTAGAAGGGGATGTTATTTGTTGTTGCATCCAATGTTGTGGAGGTGTTGGTAATGTTGATGGTGATGGTGGTTCACTCCATTTACAACCAGCATAATGGCCAGCAATCAAACCAGGTGATTGACGAGGACTTGTACGTATTTCTGGCGAACGTACCCGAGGACTTGGAGTTTTCTTTGAAGCACTATAATAATTATTGATAGTGTTTCTTTGATATTTCTCAGGTGTTGTTCTGCTACTAGAACAATCTAAATTCTTTCTTGCCATCATCTACAACCAAATCATAGAACCGTAGCAATTGTAGAAAAACCAGAAGTTGATTCTATTGACACACTTTTCAACAGTCTTTGTTTACTTTGTTTTTTTTTGTTTTTTATTTTACTTTTTTTTGTTAAAACGAAAAAAATAGAAATAAACTATGAAAAAATACAATTTATCACAGGCCGAGGTGGCAATTTTTTTTGTTTTATTATTAATTAAAACTGTTAATCAGGTAGAGATTACGACGCGTTATCACTATTTTGTGTGTGTTTGTGTTTTTTTTTTGTATTTATTACTTTCAATATATTCACAACTATCACAAAATGGACGCGTCGTCAATATTACCAAACAAACAAAGACGACAAGATTCCAGCTGTTCGTTCTGTCTCGCTTTCTCCCATATAAACCATATGTGCTTTCCTGTTGTCGTTTGTTTTTATTTATTCTTTTGTTATATCTATATATATTACACTCTAATACGCACACAAACTCACACTAAAAAATTATTATTTTCTCTCCGCCACTGCTAATCTCTTTCACATCAATAATAATCTCCACAATAATATTCTATTGACGGATCGTACAGTTCTACAAGAACAGCTATTCCCAGCTTGATTGATAATAAAAATAGCACAATGGCTACTACAACAAGACTGCCTTTCACCTTCCTTCATGTCACAAACAGAAATGGCGACCGTTCTCTCTGATGTTGTTATGATCGTGATCGGGCTGCGTCATTTGTTTGCGTCAATCGATAGAAAGCCTACTTTGAATGGTGGCAAGAAGTCACGTAGACACATTCTGATTGGTTATTGAACAAGGATACAACGATATTATTGTACGTTTTTATTTGTGTTTTGTTCACGAACATTCACGATTTCTATAATGATCGAAGTAAACAAGATTTTTTATTTTTATTATACAATAACAATAATTATTTGTGATAAAAGTCATACATTTTTATCAAAGATAAACAATTAGAACAATTAATAGTAATTCATGTTTCATTGAAACTGATCAATGTACAATTTTATCAATAATATCGAATAGACTGATTGAATTACTGATATGGTTTTACTGTATTAAAAAAAAATAGAAATTTTTGTTACCATATTTGGAAACGATCAAAAAACTGGAAATTTCCATACGAATTACGTTATTTCTCAAATGTATAAATAGGTTTTTTCTGTTTTTTCTTTTGTTGTGTAAAATCAATTACCCATGTCAATCTCGATATTCAATTGTTTTAGTGACTAAAATTACATTATCGGTCCAGTGGCGTGACATTCACTTATTGATGACTTTAAGGCAAAACTGACTATAAGGTCACAATATTAAAAAAAATGCTCTAAAAATAATAACTCTAATAACCCCCAGGTAATAATTAGCCCTATTTTTTTTTTCTAAAGCGAACGGTATATTTTTGATTATTATTTTATGAATTTATGGTAAAATTGAAGCGGTGTTGAATCCATCAGAGATCTTACCCCCGGGGAGAAATTCGATTTTAATCAATTTGAACGTGTACTTATGGCTAATTACTATTAATTTAAAATAAATAAATTAACATACAGCTGTAAATATAATAAATTACTTATCGTATTTTAACACCTACTAGGAAACTAGGAAATTTTTTAAAAAAAGTCAAGAACACTAATGAAAACGCCTGAAGATCTCAAGTAAAAGTTAGACTTAAATTTGAAAGTCCTGTTAAAAAAAAACGATTAAAAATGTCTAAATACGATTATTATGATTATTGTATTATCACCTGAGGGCCTTGGTGGATGTCGATTTTACTCATTCGTTGAATTCTTGTAATAACTAATAAGTAACATACTGGATAGGCAATAACAACTAGAAACATCGAAAACTTCGATTTTCTATAAATCGTATAAGAATTCAATTGTTTACAAGATAATACAGTATTTTTCTAATCTATTTAAGAGATAATGAGAGAACGAAATGAATTAACGAAAGAAATAAGTATAAACTGTAGGATGTTTTTTATTTAAATTTACAGGTATCGAGACAAGGTCGGTCTTGCGACACTTTCTTTAAA
This sequence comes from Mylabris variabilis, assembly GCA_037464815.1. Taxonomy (NCBI): domain Eukaryota; kingdom Metazoa; phylum Arthropoda; class Insecta; order Coleoptera; family Meloidae; genus Mylabris; species Mylabris variabilis. Next base: position 52,585 of record JAZBGW010000005.1, read on the forward strand.
TAAAACGAGTTGTTGCAACGATTTAATAAAAAAAAAATATAATTAAATATGTGATGAAATCCAATATTATCACCCGAATGAAGCTTAACAATGGGACAATAATCTGTGTGAATTTGAGCTTGATAGAAAAATTAGTTTTCGAGAAAAAAATGTTATTTACATCAAAAAAATTTCAAAGGGGGGGTATCAAAATTGATCGAAACTCCAACGTTTCCTGTTTTCTAAAATAATGCGAACGTGTTGTTTTCCATACAAGCGTTATCGTATATTATTTATAGATGTTTATAAACAATTATTACTTTATAAATTATCAGTTACTGACTTTATAAACAACGATTTTATTTTTCTAAATTATATTCACATAATATAAATACAGAAAAATTTATTTTGTGATATAAATTTTCTTTGTTGGAAGTTTATAAAAATAAAATGCGTAGTTTATTTTTATCGATCCTTCTCCAATGAAGGGTTAAATCTGCAATGAAATATGTAATTTATATTTTATGTTGAAAATATGTAATCTATAAACACAGCTAGGAAAGCTATAATTATCATTTGTATATTTTTCCAATACTAAAATGGATAAAAATATAGAACGTTTGATAGAAAATTCGATTTTCCGATATTTCATATGACCTTGCTTGACGACCCTGTACTTTCTATTATGTAATAGTCATTAATAAAGCGACATCTATCAATTACTTCTTCAACTATTTGAAATAAGGTTAAATGGAGATACCTTGATATTCTAATTCAATAATTAGATCAATGTAGATACGTTTATTATCGAGGTATAACGAAACAGGCATACTATGCTATTTTACCTCAGAATTGGCCATTGATTTGGATACGTAGGGCCATAGCTTGGTTCATACTTTACTAAATTTGACACTTGTTGACGTATTTTTCAAACTTATATTTTTGATGGATAATCAAGTATTTTCCACACAAAAATTTAAGTACAAAAAATTAACCGAAAGTTTAATTTTCAACTGAAAATTAAAAATAATTAGTGACAGTAATCTACGTTACCGACAAGTATCTATGGCTAACTATGATGCTAATTATTGTTGCAACTCATAAAGGTGAGCTATAATTATTAATTATTAGTAAAGTAATGAAAATATTGCTGAAAATTCACATTTGTTGTTATCATCGAAAACATTGAAAAAGTTTGCATTTCTTTAATAACATTAGATGAAATGGAGAAGAATAAATAATGGGATAATTTGGATCACCCGTTAATTAATTTGTATTTCAGATATCAGATACCAGCTGTTGGTGGCGCTTGTCTATGGTGGCGCTGTTGTAAACATAACCTCAATTAATTGTGCGTTATTTAAATGTCAAAAAATTGAATTATTCGTTTTTAAAGAAAAATAATTGTAAAAATCATTTGAAGTAGTTAATTGAATGTGAATTTACAGCGAAAACTATTTAAATTTATAGAAAATTAGAATTTTAATCAGTCGTTCTGTCATAATTTGTAAAATTATAAAATCGAATGTTCCAGAACTATTGTTTCTAGAATAGTGAAATAGCGCAATGCAGATACGATAATTTTCAAAAATCTTTATAAAATCTTGATTTTTTTTTAAATTAGTGACAGTTTATGGTGGAAAAACACAAAATGGAACGTGATAAAACTGATTCTAAAGAAACGGATGAGGAGGAAGTCAAATCGAATGCTGTTGTGAAACTATCAGTTGGTAAAAATGCACAATTTACAAAACTCAAATGCAACACGGATCTGAATTTACCACCATCGAATTGGTTGAGTAGTTCGGCTGATTCGTACGGTTTACAACATGTTTTATATCACCAGAAAGGATTCTCAAGGTATTTTCAAATCAAAATTAATATTTAACAATATTGATTGTTTGAATAGTTTTCAGATGGCACACATGTTTCCAGATTGTGTTGGTGAAGTAGATGTTGTTTCAGATGCTGAAAATATTAAAAAATTACTAAAGATACCGTATTGTAAAAGTCATGTTAGTATGATGGTGCATCGTGTTGAAAATACGTTATTATTAGATGATTTCGATATTTATAAATATCTATTAAGAACATCCGAATTTGAATGGAAATGGTTGAGGGAGTTCTTCTTTGAAAATGTCAATCATGAAACGTGCGAAGAAGATCGTAATTTATATATAAAAAGTCGTAGACGTGAAGCTTTAAAACGGAAAAGTTTAGTATCGAAATTTCTTTATCATAGTCTTGTTGAAAACGATAACAATAATAATAGTAATGATACGGATAATGATATGAAGAGCAATACAAATATGCCGATACAAGTACATCAAGAATGGCCGTTATTACCTGAAGCCCATCCAGAGACACCAGATCCAAATAAACACGATCATAAATATAATCGTAACGTATTATGGACATTTGAAGATATTGAAATGTTAATCGGTACTGATTTACCAATATTTGGTGGTGGTACACATCCTTGTATCTCATTACGTTTACGTGATGTTAGTAAACCAATAAATGTACTAACAGGTATTGATTATTGGTTAGATAATTTAATGTGTAATGTACCAGAAGTTGTAATGTGTTATCATTTGAACGGTATTGTACAAAAATACGAATTGATAAAAACTGAAGATTTACCACATTTAGACAATTCGAAATTCTCACCGAAACTAATACGTGATGTAGCACAATGTATTTTATCATTTTTAAAATCTAATGCAACAAAAGCCGGACATACCTATTGGTTATTTAAAGGTAAAGATGAAGAAGTTGTTAAATTGTACGATTTAACATCATTGTGTACAGAGAAAGATGTTGAAAGCGATCATAATCCGTTTATTATACCTGTTGCTATGTTATTATATCGTGTTGCACGTAATATGAAACATTCGAAGCATACAACAAATCGTCAACCGGGTACAATTCGTATGCTATTAAAAAATTGTATTAAATTATTACCGGAAGAGAAATATCCGGAAATTGTTACATCATCACATTATATGTTATCAGATTTGTATGTACCGGCTGATACGAATCCAGAAAATCCATTATTTGAACAACAAGATTGTGATGATAGTGAATCGATTTATGATGATGATCTTAATGATGTTGTTGATGATGATGATGATGTTGATGATAAAGATTCAGCAACGAAAATTCTAGTATTAGATCAACATCATGTTTATGAGAAACGAATAAAACATCAAAAACCACCACCATCGATTACAGGCAGTGTTGAAGAGCGTTGTTTACAAGCAATACAACATATAACATCAGGTTTGAAATGTTTGAAATATTTTATTGAACAAAATAATGAATCATCGAATAAAGAGAATATCAATAGAAATAATAATGATGGAGAAGAGGAGATAAAAATGGCGAAACCATTTGAAGCAATCCCGATGGGTTATTCGAAAATCGAAAAAAATGCCGATAAAGAATCACAACATAATCAAAAGAAAAACAAGAAACGCAATAAAAAGAAGAATAGTCATAATATTAGCGATGATTCTAATGATAATGCTTTATTATTACGGAATCATGAAGAACAATCATCGAAGATATTGAGTTTACATCAACAAAATGAGAATATCTCATGGAAGGATCATTTAAAAACATTATTGTATGAGAAAGCTGTTTTAGTTTATGCTACATTAGCTGAACAAAACTATGTTAATCGTAATTATGGTAATTGTCTACGTACAATTGAATTATTAGCTAGATGCCAATTAATTATCAATAAATTATTGTATACATCGAATAGTTTAAAAGAGACATGCTTATTAGGTAGAGCAGGTGATTGTTGTATAATGATGGTGCAGAATTGGAACAAAATCGATAGTTATCGTGAACAATTCCATAATAAAATCGACGAAGAATTGAGAATGATTGAACAATTAGAACAAGACGAACAATATTTCAATATAAATATAGGTGAAACTAATATGAAATGCGTATTTATTTATGATCTACGTACAATTGAACAGATGCTATTGAAAGGTGTTGAATGCTATGATGAAGCATTGAAATTAAATCGTAACGATGATAATATCTTACGACGACAAGGCAATAGTTTGAATGAGATTGCATCATTCTATTTAAACAAAGCGAAAATGAATAAAACTAAAGATATAATAATTGAAATGTGTTTAAAAGCTGAACCATATTTACATAGAGGCTTATTAATTTTTGAGAAAATCAAAGATGATGCTAATACAGCACTATTATATACAAATTTAGGACATATGCATCGTTTATTAGCCCATGCACATACGCCAGATGAACGACAAGAATTAACAGATAATGAAAAATTCCATTATAATAAAGCGTTCAATAATTATAAACGGGCATTACAGGTATTAGGTGATCGTAAACATAATCCGCAAATTTGGGATGCTGTTAAATGGGAATTGTCAACGGCTTTATTCAATATGGGTTGGATTATGCACGAGAATCCTCCATCGAATTGTGTAAGTTTTTATCAGGTTATATATATAGATGTAAGCAATTTCGAATTGAAAACTTTTCTATAGAAATATCGCTATAAATTGGTTCTAACGTTTGCAAAGAAAAAAAGTGCGGATTTTTTATTGTTTTTTTAAATTTCTATAAAAAAATCCATAAAACGCACTTGGCAACACTGTAAATGAAACAGTAAAGCGCGCGTTATTTAAACGTGCTTGGGTATTATCCTGCCGACCTCTCAACGCTCGCAAAAATAAAAAGCAATTTTCAAAATAAACATTCTCAGCACATTCAATTCATGAAATAATAATAATAATAAATAAAGGGACAAAGAGGGTCGTACTATACTTAGAGACAACACAATTCCAACTTTCTAAATTTACCATATAAGGGCATTTCAAAAATACCCCTTATAGATGAAAACAAAATTTTGAAATTGCCATCTATCGAACGAAAGACTAAATATAAATGACAACCTAGCAACGTCGCATAGTCGCTACCATAGATAAAAGAGGTCACTATCAACATTAATTGGACGTAAAACTTATGCATTTTATATTTTTCTAAAATTATCGTAAAAATGCATTAAAATGACGAAAATACACATCATTTCAAAAATAATTCTCAATGTAGATTATATAGAGACATAAAAATCCCCTACCTTATATCTATCTACACCCTTTTAGCATTTTTTTTATTGTAATAATCCTCTATTTTTTTTTTCATTGTTGGTTCAGTCAAAGAGTGAAGCTGAAAAACAGGTGATTGAGACGTTACAACGCGCCTTACAATACTGCGATTGTGATGAGGACAATCCGAAATATCCGTTATATCAATATCGTTCAGCAATGATACATTTCCGTATTGGTTCGTTGTATCACAGTCATATATGGTCGACACAAATTAGTGATCAAGTGAATCGTAAAAGTATTATACAATTAGCCAAAATCAATTATGAGAAAGCATCGAAATTATATTATAATGTTTATGATGTTTTCGGTTATTTCACATCGCAGATGCAACGTTTAGCTCTACTAGAATATCTAGTTGAAAGTGAGTATTTACTAATTATTAATTTTTGATTTTTATTGATTATAAATTGAATTAGCTGGAAGTGTGCCGAATGCTAAAGTGAAAACTCTACAACAATGTCTGGAAATTTTCACCGAAATGGATGATATGTTTATGCTAATAATTAATAAGAAAGTCGATTTACCCGATAGTGAGAATGATAATAACAATCTATCAAATAGTGACGATTTCAAAACTTGTTATTCGTTATTAAAACTAGTTAAGCAACGTTTACAATATATTCTAAAGAATTTAATTAAATTATGTTTAACAAAACCGCCGCCGAATAAAGATTGCCCGAAACTAATCGATATTTACAAACATTTATATAAATTATCGTTGGATATTAATGAGACGACATCGTGTTTACAGCTCGTTCAGGATTTACATCGTGTTATCAAACAGATTATTTTAAAAACTACCGATACTGATACTGTTAATTAATTGTTAATTTGTTGAGCAGTATTTGTCTTGATTTTGTGTTTATCAATCAATTTCTCCTGTGATAAGCATCTTTGTATTTTGTGTGAGCGTGTGTTGTCGAATACTTTGTTCGGAAATAAAATATTTTTGCTTTAAATATTTGTAATTTATTCAGTCATTCTTGATATGATTTTGTATAGAAAAACACTCATTCGTTTTCATACATTCAATACAAATGTGTATAATTACAAAAAAATAATAGCTAAATACTTACAAAAAAATCTATACCGAAGTAAATTAAATATTTAAGTCGTTTTGTATAAAAAAGACGGTTTATAAAAATATATTTAAAGATAATTGTGTGGAAATGTTAATATTTTACATGAAAAATAATATAATTTAACAACTATGGTAGTCCTTAGAATATAAAATAATATTAACAATAAAAATTGTTCACTAGAAATTTGTTCAGCTACTTGAGCATTCTTAAATTAATTTAATTTCTTTAATTTTTTTTTAATTAAGGGCATTGTCTAGTGTCGAGTTTCAGTTCGCATTCACAATCAATTAAAATATTTTTTCAGGGGAAAACTATAGTTTCTTTATAAAGTCTTGAATGATGTATTCCACATCTTATTATAAATTTTTCGTCGATTAGTGCGGGGGCGGGAAATTATTCCCATACCAGAGCAGGGTCAAATAACTAGAGAACGGCTTAAGATACAATGATGGGGTAAACTGCATTTGATTCTAAATTTCAAATTACATGGGGGGGCGAAAATTTTATTTTGAAAAATTGTCGCGTTTTTAGAAAATCGAAAAAATAGAATATTCCTTTTGAAAACATCAAAATAACATGGAAACATGGTAGTTTTTCAAAAAAAATCTTGTCCCTCTGTGTAATTTGAAATTTGGAATCGATTGCATCATTGTATCTTAAACCGTTCTCAAGTTATCTGATCAATTGGCAATCAGATTATAAAAACATGTAAAAGACATCATTGCTTCATTTAAAACACTCTTGGAAAGAAACTGCATTCTTGTTTTCCCTTGGAAAAATATTTTAGTTGATTGTGTGCGCGAATTGAAACTCCACACTACACAATACCCTTAATAATTAAACAAACAATTTTTTTATTAATGGTTGACCAGATTTCATTGACCTTCACTGTCACTGTCACTTTTATCTGTAAACACGTTTCAAGCTTGTTAAAAAAATTGATCAATTCCATACGATTACTTACGGTAATTTGTATTTGTTTAATCACCTTTTTTACCAGGATACGCATGCCGTTTTAATCGATCATATAAATCATCTTTTGTACCATAGATACTGGCATTCGAGCGTGCCAAACTGTTCATTTTACCATTAATACCATTGTGGAGGCTCTCTTTCATGTAGGTTTCATTGTAGAAATTCGGCATCTCCCAGCCATCTTCTTCATCGTCGTAATAATGCGCATAAGTTGAATGGTGACTTGGTGCTATACTTTCAGCGTACGGTGTCGGTGCCCCGTAATAGAAATTCACTTGAGAGCCGTTCTGATCAGTAGCAGGCGTTAGAAGTTTCTTTGGTTCTTTACGACGATTAGCTCTGGATAATTACACGGTCAAAAATCATTCAAAATTAAATATTTCTAGTTTACCTTGCACATATCATCCAGATTAATAGAACTATAATGATAATTATAACAACAGTTACAGCAATACCGGTGGCGATATACGCAAATTCGGATTTTTCAGTACAATGACGACCGGTAAAACTGCCAATACAACGGCACGACGGCTGTCCTCGTACATCTTTGACACAGACACCCTCATTATCGCAATAACCATCACAAACATCCGTGCATTCTTTGCCGGTTCCGTTGAATCCAGGCTTACATTCGCATTTAAAATCGTTGGTTTCGTCAATTAGAAGACAGTAAGCGTTTGGATCACAATGCATTTCAGGTCCATTCATTTCGCACGGATTCGTACACTCGGTTTTACTTGTCTATTGGATGATAAAACTTGATTATTGATAGCAAAAATAAAAATTGATATACGCACAGCTCCAGTAGTGTTGGTACTAGTGTTCGGCGGACAAATTATGCATTTAGTCTGCTGCGAATCCGGTTGGTAGTAGCCTTTCCTGCATGGTATACAACTGTTCAAGGTACCATTCAGATAGGTACCCGGTGTACACACCGGTAGCGAACATTCCTCAATTGTTGTAGCACCAGATTTCGCTGTAGTCCGACCTAATGGACAGCTCTGACACGCCGCTTGGACGCCTTGGGTACGGTAAGTACCCCGTGGACACGGTTCACATTTTCCATCTAAAGCCAATTGTAGACCGCTGCCGCATTCATCGCGACATTCCTTCTGCGAAACTGCCTCGTTTGTGCGTGTAGTTTTACCTAAACCGCAGATTTCACAACTGAAGGAACCTTCATTTGGTTGGTAGAAACCGTGACCACAACTGCGGCAAAGACCAGCTTCATGGTCGTAGTATTTACCAGCAGGACAGCGCTCTATTCAAGAATTGTAAATCAATTTTGATCTTTTATAAAATGGATGATTGGTGTACCTTTACAATCGGCAGCGCTGCGAGCTCCATCGCTTACGGTAACTCCAGGCCGGCCGGCTATAATCGGACATTGGATACATTGCTGCTGGCCGAACTCGCTTTGATAGAATCCTTGTGGACATGGTATACAAGTTTTTGTTTTCTTATCATAATAAGTACCAATAGCGCAAGGGACTAATTAAAAACACAAAACAATTTAAGCGAAATTAATGAGATAATTGAAACCCTTACCGCAATCTGGCGCCATTACGACTTGACCAACAGGACAAGCGTAATCCGATTCAAGAATTAATGAAGATGGATCTGGTACGGTATTTGGTAGAATATCGTGGACATCGAATTGATCTTCTTCAAGGATGAGTTTTTCGAGTAGATCTTTTACTGTCGATCTTTCATTGCTATTTGAATTGACAACAGGATCGCTAAAAATTGTTAATTGTTATAATATTAATTGATTTGGAAATTGTTTATGATTTTTGTAAGAAATCCATGCGTTTGAATTAAAAATGAAGTGCTTACTTTATTGCTGGGAAGGAGATTTCTATGTTGTACGTATCGCTGGATGATTGCCGTCCTTGGCGGTTTGTTCTACAATACAAAGGAACATGCTTTCTACACATTCAACTAAACTACAAACATTCTACTACATGCAAATGATTATGGTAAGATGCAAATAAAATTAAAACAATAACACATCTACCATGCCTCGGATATTATTTTAAAACGATATAACATTAACGAAAAAGTACTAGGACTTACTTTTCAACAGGGACGCTAGCATTGACAACGTAAGTACCACCAGCGTCTTCATCGGATATTTGGCGGACTTGCCTGCTGACTCTATGGTCACACTTTACATCAATATTCAATTCCCTGCACTCCCTTGTACCTTCCACAGAGAACGAACAGAAATTCCAATCTCGATTCAGACTATTAACAGCGTTTCGGACACGTTGCCTCAAAACACCTTGTCCGGCTTCATTACAAAGCACCGAACTAGGGAACAGCATGGCAATCTTGAAAACGCGTTGAGCCGGCTTGGATGCTGCAACAATCACAATCGAATCATTATGAAATTCTTGTAAATAATTGAGAATTTACCAGAACAAGCCGGATAAACTAATGGTAGATTAGGATTGGATGTTGGTCGCCAGAATCCTTCAGCTCCGCAAGTATAAAATTTCGGTATTTCCTGTGAGAATCGTAAGCCTTGTTTGCACGAAATTTCGCAAACTTTAAATTGTCCACCAGCACCCCAATCTTTACACGCTTGTTTACCGCCAATAGGATCCGGTAATTCTGGACAGAATTCGGATAAAACCGATACTTTAAAGCTACAAGTTGCTGAATTGCCAGCTTTATCAGTAGCCACATAAGCGATCTGGTAAATTCCCCATAGTAACGTTTGGCCAGGACGGTGGTTATTCTTTTCTTGAACTCGAACAACACCAACATTATCACTGAAATGTGGCTCATCCCAGGATACTAATGCTGATCCATTTTTGGTGATTATCCATAGGTCTCCAGGACAATATTCGACTTTCGGTGGGATTTTATCGGTTTGTAATTCTTGACATTTAGCACCAATGTAACCTGGTGGACAGTTTCGTTGGCCACAATTCGATGGGACGATTCGTTCAACACCACCAGCTGTTTCTTCATAACCGGCCCAGGTTAGAATCAAACTACGATACAAGACAGGCTCCGTTCGGCAATCTCTCACTTGTTTCTGGATTTCGCTTGTTATATCTAGAGCACGGCCCCAAATTTGGACTTTAGTTAGATGCCCTTGGAAGCCGGATTCTGTGTAAGCTTTAGGGTTACCAGATCGTGGTTTACCCAGCGTTACCCAAGCACTAAAATCATTCAGAAATTAGTCAGTTAAAACAAAAATTGTTGAAGATTTCATTTACTATTCAGGTAATTTACGGCCGCTTCCATAGCCTTCAACTTTACTGGCAATAAGTCCTTCAGTAATCAATTTTAGCTCGCCACCGTTTTCTCCATCCCACACAATAGCGATGTGGTGCCACTGAGCATCGTTAACGGTTGTGTAGTCGCGATAACTCAAGTAAACATCTTGAAGATCTGGGAAAATGGACACTTGGACTCCGTTTGAATGGGCTTGGATGATGGGCCGTCTGTCTTTTGGCACATGTTTGGAACTATAAAATTCAACTTATTGTTAATCTGCACGGTGATAATTTGCGGGGAAAACTTACGAAACGCTATACAACGTGAAGAATATTCCATTTTCGTCTTTCTGCGTGAACTGGACCCACATTGCTATCGTTAGACTAGATTTGGAGCCAGTATAGAATGGAATCGATTGAGATGCTGAACTTCTCGTAGCATCACTAAAGTACAAATCGTAATCGACGGAGATTGCTGTAAAATTATCGAATTAAACTTATTATCAGATGCGATTCTATAATTCAAATCAATACTTTTACGACAATCCTCCCCAGTTAAATTGAAAGGACATTGGCAGTAGAATCGATCAGTTAAATCAATACAAGTAGCACTTGGTGGACATGAGTTCTCTTTACAATCGATAATATCCTCTTCACAGTATTTACCAGTGAAACCTGGAGCACAAATACATTTGAAACCGAACGGATCATTAGTGCAAGTTGCTCCATTTTTGCAGGCGTTAGCTTGACAAGCATCGTACTCGTATTGACAACCAACGCCGGTGTAATCATCAGAACAAGAACAATTAAGACCTGAACCGAAATCTTGACATTTACCACCATGCATACAGGGATTGCCGATACAACGCTCAGGGGCTGTTTCGCATTGTTTTCCATCGGTTCCAGATGGACAAACGCAGAAATAGTCTTGGAATAAATTGATGCACTTGGCATCGTTCTGGCACGGTCTGGTTTGACAAGTGCCAATATCAATTTCACAGTTAGTACCAGTCCAACCCGGTGGGCAGATGCAACGATAGCCGCCGATTTCGTCGCGACAAGAACCGCCATTCAGACAAGGCTCAGATTTGCAATCGTTAATATTTTCCTATAAAGACATGACTTTAAATATTTTTTGGTTTTTTGGTGTGTAATACGATTTACCTCACAGTAGGTACCAGAGTAGCCTTCTCTACACATACATAAGAATTTATTATCAAGATCCACACATTTATCAGTTCCTATAGGATTGCAAGGGTCGCTTAAGCACTCATCGATTTCCGCTTCACACTGCAAACCAACGAAACCTGGGCGACATTTACAAGCAAATCCGTCAACTAAATCCGTACAAGTAGCGCCGTTCTGGCATGGTTTCGACGAACAAAAATCAATGGTGTGTTGGCAACGTTTCCCGGTAAAACCAGGCTCACAAATGCACGTGAAATCGTTAATTTCATCCGTACAATGTCCACCATTCTCGCAAGGATCCTGTGCACACTCATTAATGTTCGTGTCACAACTCTCCCCAGTCCATCCCGGATGGCAGACACACTGATGATAGAATAGTTTATCAACACAGACTCCATTTTTACACGGATTTCCACCACATAAATCAATCTTCTCTTGACAACGTTTTCCTGTAAATCCCGCTGGACAATTACAGCTGAAATCGGCAACTAAATCAGTACAATTCGCCCCTAACAGACACGGTTTTTCAGCACAATCGTCAGTGTTGATTTCACAAGTTTGACCTTCCCAACCCGGAAGACATTCACACATAAAACGACCTTGTTGTAGAGCGACACAAGTTGCGCCATTATTACAAGGATTTCCGTTAGCAGTACACGGGTCGATCTGTAATAAAAAAAAAAATTAGAATTTTTATGAAAACTTCATGGTATTCTTTTAAAAATTACCGTTACATCACAATCAATTCCGGTATATCCGGATCGACACAAACATGTGTAATTATTGTAGCCTGGTTCATCTTTACACATGGCACGTGCAGGACACGTGTCATTCCTACAATCGGACCTCTCTTCTTGACAGTTAATTCCGGAATATCCTGGAGCACATTGGCATCTATAGCCTTGCGGTTTATCGATACAAGTACCGCCATTATAGCAAGGCTGCGATGCACACTCATCTATGTCGATTTCGCAACGACGTCCGGAAAATCCAGCTGGACAGAAACATTGAATACCGTGACCCATCGGTACACAGAGGCCGCCGTGTTGACACGCATTTTCTGTGCATTGAACTGGATGACATTCTTCACGACCAACTGCTCCCGGGCCGTCAGTTTTCGTATTACTTGGACATTCAACACATGAAGTCTGTCCTTGTAGCGATTGATAGAAATCTCGCGGACATAAAGAGCACGGTGCTAGTCCAGTTGGTGAGTATTGACCAGGACTGCATTTCGGTCGACATCGGTCTTTTCCTGGAGCTGCTGGTTGGTAAGTGAACGTATTCGCTGGACAAGCTTGACAGTCTTTGAAACCACCAGTTGGTGGTTCGTTTGTGTAACTATTTCGTGGACATTCTAAGCAAGGAACTAGACCAGTTGGTGAGTAGGTGCCATAACCGCAGACAGGTACACAATCATCAATGCTTTTTGAGCCTTCTTCTCGGGTGTAAGTTCCTGAAGGACAACGATTACAAGAACCTTGTCTGTCGCGGTTCTGATAGAAACCACGGGGGCAGTAAGTACATTTTTGTTGTTTTTCACCGGCAAAAGTTCCAGCGGGACAGTGCACTGAAATAACAAAATCCAAGTAATTTCTACCTAATTTGAAGAGATAGAGAACTTACAGCATCTAGGCACATCATTAGTGTCCATATTGAGTACTTCACCAACATTACAAGTAAAACCTCTTATGTTAGTTGAATTTAGAGCGCGTAATGGAGGACATTGGTTGCCGATAGCAGAGACGTTCAATAGAGGTTCGATAATGGCACTCGTCGACGGTACAGATAGATCAAACATCAAGCTCAAAGTACTGCCACAGAGATCGTAAAGTTGTGGTTGACGCACTACTGGCACAATACTTAGGATAAAATCGATTTTCACTACATTCTCTTTAACTAGCGACGGTAATGATTTGATGAAAGATACGTTCATTTTAACGTTAACTGCAGAACAACGGTCTGATAGTACAGTATTGAGATTAGTGTAGTACTGTGAAATTAGATCGGTGTATTGATTTAGACACAATGATGGTACAGCTCCATTTGCACGATAATTTACAGATGCCGTTATGTGATAATCAGCCTGTTCAGTATCTGAAAGTTTCCAATTAGAACAAATTTAATTGATTTTGTAGAGTACTTACTTTCAGAGACACAATCAGGTACGACCGAAGTTGGAGTCCATGGAGTTTTTGCTGTACATGAGAAAGTCTTAACTGGATCACCGTCGGTAAACCTGTAACCTGGATTACATGTTGCAATACATTGTAGACTACGATCTCCTGGTAAACAATTCAAAGCACCATTAACTGGCGGCGTTAATTCCCAATCAACACAAGGAGTAGCTTGTACTGCAACCTATTTAATTTGATTAATAAGCTATTAGAAATTTTATAATTTTAAAATTACTTGAAAGTGGCAAGTGGCTTTGTTTCCATATTTATCAGCAGCTACTACTGTAACATTCTCAAAAGTTCCTATAGCTATTGTTGCTTTATCCGGAATGAAAGTGATTTGGACATCTCCAGAGTCATCAGTTGCGTTAATTCTGCGACGTGTTTCGTTGAAATTCACAGCATAACTGTCTTGTTTATCGATCAATTCGATAACGTAACTTTGAGGACAGCTTAATCGAGGCGGTGTGTTATCTGCAATTGTTTTATAAGTTTTTATTTCTGAATACTGGATGACTCACCTAAAACGAAAAGTTCTTATGGCAGCTCCCATTATTTGGCGAGCGATTCGAAAAATATTTCAAGGATTTGAAGGGTGGTACCTGGAGGTCATTTTAGCAGAATTAGAACTTCTTAGCTCATTTGGAAGTTGGTCAAAAACGCTCTTCTTGATCAAGGCTGCGATTTTCAAGAACGAACTAAGTACATAAAACGACTAAGAATGACTCGAAGACCCTCTCAACATTGATTTTTTTCGTTTTTCTCCATTGCATTCTAGAAAAAAATGTGAACCATTCCCGCCTGTTCTAGAATAAAATGGGGACAAACGAAAAAATTAATATTGTGAGGATCCTCGAGTCATTATAAGTCGTTCTGTGTGTTTAGTTTGTTTTTGCAGATCGCAACATCGTCAGAAAAATGAGCGTTTTCCCTAGGGACCCTCCTATGAACCCTTGAAATATTTTTCGGTTCGCTGGTCAAATAATGGGCGTTGTCATAAGAACTTTTCGTTTTAGGTGACTCGTCCGGTATAGATGAAATTTTAATACCTGGTACTGTAATGTTGATTTCACAAATGGCAACATTGCCATCATAATCGAAAGCTACATATTTAACGACCATATCTTCAAATACATACATTGGTGTTTTGAATGTTTGTGGTTTGACTTCAAGTCGTGCAATACTGCCCGAGTTGTCGACAGCTGTTGGTTCGGTGAAATTGATTGGCAAAAGTCCACCATTTGCGTCTTTTTGCACAACGATCGGTTGTTGGGGACAATTTTGGAAAATTGGCGTTTCGTTGTCGACACAAGGCGAATAACCGTAATCATAACCCAACAATGGTTCAACTTCAGGCTCATCACAACCCATCAGTTCGAATTTCAAACAAGCATTATCCATATAACTAACAATACCTAAAATAACGTGTCTAGCTTGAACGTATTTCGGTAGGGAGATCATTGCTAATTCTCCATAGTTTCCAGGATCTCTCATCGTAAGATTGAAATTAGGGAAATAGACTACGTAATTTTCAGAATCGGCTTGTTTATAGAAGAAACGTATCTCAGTAGGACGACCAACAATATCATTTGTAACAACTCCTTTAACCAAAATGCCTTTAACTCTATACACTTTTCCTAGATCCACGTTAACATAAGTGAAGGCTTCTTGTTTACCACACCATCCAGTAACTGAATTCAATCGAACATTTCTGGCTTCGTAATTCGGACGTTCACTAGTAGCATTAATTGCTGAATCCGGTATACGACCTGATGCGATACCAAGTGGACGAACTACCTTACATTCGGGCTCTCGTACACAGGTCAACGGTCGTGGATTGATCAAAATATAACCCGGTCTATTACAGGAGAAATTAATTTCGGAACCTTGCTCATAACTTCTAGCTATTTGATAGCCGTCACTCGGCCGGCCGGGATCTTCACAAACCGGACCTTCACAACGTAGATCGCCAAAGTCCCACACACCATTCGCTTGACAACGGACGATATTGTCGTGCTTGCTACTCTGGCCGGCTAGTTTGAACGTGTTTTGGCAGCCGAAGAAGAATGACGATTGATACTTGGTGTCGATGTAGTTGCCGTATTCGGCTCCTGGTGTAGGTGGTGGTGTGCCACAATCGACACGTGGACAGGATGGTTGGGCACCACTCAGCCAATAATCGGGAAGACCCTAAATTTTTTTTTTTGATAAATTTGCTTATTTGAAAATTATACAACTTACAGGTTTAGGGTCGTAGACGCATTGTCTAAAACTGGCTGTGTGAGTTCCGCGTAATTTTCTTCCATTGGTGTTACAATGTAATGTGACATTATCTCGGAATGGTACTAGGACGCTATTTTCGTCGTTTCTTAAGACTTTTAGACCTTCGTTCCTGTCGTCGGGTAAAGAAACGCATTGAGCATCTGAAATATAAAATAAACAATTAAAAAACAAAATAAAAAACATTTTCTGGATGTTAACATGAGCATTCTGGAGCAGTTCCGTTCCAAACTCCTGTAGAAGTACAAAGTAAAGCTGACGATCCAGACATAACGTATCCGAAATTACATTGGAATCGTACAAGATCGCCAAAATGATATTTTTCTTTTGTAGATAAAATCATGCCATTCTCAGGCGATTGTAATGCCGGACACATGACAGGTACACAAGATTTATTGACTTGGAACGTATCACCGTCCCTTAAACCATTTTCTGATGATTTGATATAATAGCCCGCAGTACCGTTGCGTTGATAAAGTTCGAAGCCAACATTACATCCACATGAATAATCACCAGCACTATTGATACATTTCTGATCGCAACCACCATTATTAACGGCACATTCGTTAATATCAGCACATTCTAATCTAGTACAACCCATGATTTCTAATTTCAAACACGGAGCACCATCATAATCTTGTATTTTGAATTTCACATACTGTGCCTCGATCGGTACAGGCAGATTTAAGATCGACAATGTGGGCTCTAAAATACGAAATTCAACAGCACTACCATCCGGATTACGATAATCTTTGAAGACATCAGTCAAATCATCGGTGTATTGGATACGAACTGCTGATGTGAAAGCTAGAGTACCATCAGGGCGAGTTACGCTGGTTGTGCGAAAGCCTCGTATGATTGTCGGTGCTTTTAAATCGATCAGTACCCAATTGGAGCCACCTTCGTTTGTGTTGCCGCACCAACCGGCACCGTTATTCAAACGCACCATCTAAAATTTGAACGTTGTTTTACCAATTTTTAAAGAAAGAGAGATTGTAACTTACAGTTTTATCGTATCCAGGTTCGCTGCTGGAGACTGTGATGGAATCATCCGGGATTCCTCCATTGGTCAATCCGAGATCACCGACAGGTCGACATTCTAAAGTTGGAACGAAGCCTTTCCGGCATTTGCAATGAAATGAGCCTTGCGAATTGACGCATTCGGTTGATGCAATATCGCATTGTGTACTAATACATTCATTGATATCCTCGCATTTCGGTGGATTATTGAATTGTTGATTTTCACCGCATCTTATAATACTATTACCGATTAGTTTATAGCCTTTGTAACATTGTACCCTAGCCTCATCATTGTAGAGATATTGTCTTGTAACATCTGTGATGAAACCGTTTTTAATATTTGGGAAAACTGGACATCTTGCTCCTATAATTTAATGAATTGATTATTGATTTCCTTGTTTTTTTTTCTATACTTATTGCTTACTTGTACATGTTGGTACTTCTCCTGACCAAGTACCGTTGCTCATACATAATATAACTGGCGGTCCGTTTCTTACATAGCCCGGTTCACATTCATAACGGACGATAGTACCATAAGAACGGCCCAAACCGTTCAGTATTGTGACATTTGCATGTGGTACTTCTGGTAGTGGAGCACACTGGGATGCTGGAATTTTCCATGATAAATAATTAGATTTTATTTTGATTATAATGATGATGGTAAGTACCTAAACAATTCGGTTTCTTTTCCCATCTGCCATCGGACAGGCACGAGATTCTTTCAATGCTCAGACCGGTTGGGAAAGCAAAGCCGGCATAACATTGATACATGGCTTGTCCACGGTAAGTTACATTTGTTGAACCAATCGAGAAGCCATTATCGATTTGCGGAACAGGTCCACAATAGACTTCTTGGCATTTTGGTATGTAGCTAACTGACCAATTGCCGCCAGGCATGCATTGAGTTGTTAAACGATTACGTCCAGTTGCGAATTCTTGACCAGTTGGACAGCTGAAAGTGATTACAGTACCGAATGCCGTATCTCGACTCGATGCCATCGCACCAATACCCGGTTGCAATTGGGGACAATCTAAAATTATATTTAATAGAAAAAAAAATTGAAGTTTAATAGAGCAGTACCGGCTGAAAATTTAGCAGACCATCCAACGCTACTGTGTAGAGCATCGGTGGTGAATCTTATTAACATTTGACCACTTTCCGCCGTTAGGGTGATTTTCGGTTCAGATGAAGCGGTAAAACCGTTACCGGAATGAAGACGTAGCCCACTGGTAGTTGCACCATCGTAAACTTGTACGA
This sequence comes from Mylabris variabilis, assembly GCA_037464815.1. NCBI lineage: Eukaryota > Metazoa > Arthropoda > Insecta > Coleoptera > Meloidae > Mylabris > Mylabris variabilis. Next base: position 70,936 of record JAZBGW010000005.1, read on the forward strand.
AATCCGATTTGTGGACTTCAAAATGATCGAAATTCAACGATAAAGGCCCACCACCTGGATTTTTAATTCTGTATAAACATTCTTGATTGCTGGGGTAGTCGCTGAGACCAAAAGCCGGGGATGTTATTGTGCCATTACGGGCGACAATCGTAGCTTTACAGCCTTGAATCAAACGAAAATTATCGATTTGCTCGTTTGTGAGGAATTAAAAAACAGTACCTTGTGTATATCTGATTCGAAAACCTCTCTTTGAATCACCTAAGCTTGTTTTGAAGTATAAATAGAGTTTACTATTCGTCGAAATTACTATATTTTGGTTGTTCTCAAGATCACCAGTGAATCGTGCGATCGGTTGGTTTTTAGGCGAATCACCGTCACGTACCAGGATATAATCCCTGCCATTCTCAAGATCCATATCGTCAATTTCTAATGTAATAATACGACCATTTTGGGCTCGAATAATATACAAACACTCCAATCCGCCGGGGTATTGTTCCGGATAACCGGGTGATGTCAATACTTGCGGTTGTGGCGTGGCCCTCAATACACCACCGCAAGTTTGTGGTTCCGTCTTCCAAGAGGCGCGGAAACCTTTCCGTTCAACCGACGCATCTGTACTGAATTTGATAATCATAAAATTCGATGCAGACACAAATGATCGATTTGTTAGATCTTGTCGGCCGGATAATGTGGCTAGATTGACTGATGTGTCTTCAGTTCGACCACCGACAAGTATCTGGACCGTATCGAAAGTCTTCTCAGTTTCGAATTCTTGAAATTGTAGTAGAATATTGTGACCTTGTGGCCCTTCCAATGTCCATTTGCAATTCGTTAACGGTGCATATTTGTGTGGATAATATGGACTTTCAACAAAATCTCCACTACTAGCTAGATAATAGTTGCAATTTGATGGACAATCAATTTCATCGGAACCATCGCCGCAATCGTCTTGTTTATCGCATTTGAACTGTTCATTTATACAATTACCATTAGAACAATGGAACGACCCGATTGGGCAAGCCTTTGATCTACACATGAATGGCAATAAACTTTCGCACGTTGTCAATTCCCATGACTGGTTCTCTTCAGTTACTGTTACATCAACGCATTCGCCAGCTGATGGATCCGGCTGTTGGCGCGACCAAAAGCCTATTTGTTATTTTTTTGGCAATTATTATCAAACAATTCGGTTATTACAATCGATTCAATTTACCGGAATATTGCGAGACTAGGGTACCAGCAGCTGATTCCAACGTATTCGTTCTGAGGTCATCCAAAGAGGCCAGGCCGAGCCAATAATGATTCACTCCACGGCGCTCTAATGGGACCGATGATGTTGCTATTGTGGCCGTCAAATTGTTTTCACCGTACGATTCTACTGACATCAAATCACTACCGTATCTGTAAATTTATTTGGGCTGAAATTGGCGAATTCTTGGCTCAAAATTGTTTTACAGGTGGACTTGTCTGCGCCAAACATTAATTTCTTTCGTATAGTCGACTCACAACTTTAAAAGAGTAATAAAAATTGCTAACAAAGACCACCTAGTATGGCAGTATGGGAGCTTATTTTAGCACTTACAACTCAATTACTCGACTCTCCGTTTTGCACAAAATGTTGATCATAAGCAGCTCTGAACAAAAAGGTCTACTACTGAAGTTGCGGTTATTTACGAAATTTAACTGGTTTATTACTCTCTTAAATTAGTGAGTTAACTGTACCTTCATACGTCAAATTCTGTCGTCTAGTCGTGAGATTGTGTCAATAATACAGAGATTTTGTGGGTTTCTAACGGGAGTTGTTTGAGGTGTGGCTCGGATTGTAATCGTTCATTAATAATTTACGATTTCAGTCAAAACTAAAGACCTTATTCGAAGCGGTAAACATAACAAAATGGTGAGAGTTTTTACTCTAGGAGTGGATACGGGTCAAGGATTGCGCTAAATTTACAGTAAAGTATGAGTTTTGTCCGGACTTGGAGCAGATTTCTGGCCAATTTACAGTTAATTATGTAGGATTTTACCATAAATTAGTAATTCGTCAAAAAAATATGAAACTTGCGTTGTTTTCTGTAGAATTATTATAAAATTTTAAGTGTTTTCTTCATACGTGTTTATGAAATGAAAGCGATATATTCCAACGATAATGATTAAATATTTAGGTTGTTTGAGTCACGGATATTTTAAATTATAATTTAAAAAAAAATGCAATTTTTCACGTACCTACAATGATGTTTCAGCAATCTTACAATATTTCTTAACAAATCCTAATTGTTTTCTATTTAATTGTCCAAGTACGTTCGTTTGTTAGTTAAGCTAGATTAATTAAGAAGAATTCTCATGAGAATTTTTCCGTAATCATAGTAATTAGGGTGGGTGATTTGTCACTAAGCTTCCTTCAACATTTATTTGTAGTTTAATTAAGGGGATTCCGGAGACATTACTCGGTTGTTTTTTAAGATAATGTCAAAACTTGACTCGCGTTGGATAGAGCATTTAAAGGTGCTCTAAAGCTTTCTATTTTAGAAAAATGTGATAAAATTCTGAACCCTCTTTTTACCTTTTATTTACAAGTATACAAATTAATTAATTTGCCTCTTGATTGGTATGAAAATATCGGAAATTCTATCTACTTTACGACCATACCATTATAAGTGAAAATATTATGAAAATCTGTCTGGAAATTCGATTTTCAATAGACGCTGTTTGTGTTGCTATGCGCTGTGTACAGGACGTTGCACACTAAATGATAACAACATTAACAATAACAACACAAACATGGTCTATTGAAAATCAAATTTCCAGGCAGATTTTCAAAATATTTTAGATTATAACGATATGGTTGTGAAGTAGATAAAATTTCCGATATTTTCATACCAATCAAGAGTCAAATTAATTAATCTTAATACTTGTAAATGATAGGTGAAAAAAAAATCAATTTTTTTCTGAAACTCACTCAACTTTCGAAATTGGATTTTAAGCGAGCTTCATGTCCTCGTCTTTTACATCACCTTTCTAAATACGAGAGTATGATTTTCTATTTTGAAAATTCTGCATGGCATCACTGTTGGAGTTTGTTTTAAATTTTCTTATCGGGAAACTATCAAACATATCGGAAAAATTCTTAAATATTTGGAATGCTCTTTTAATTTGCTATCTAAACCAATTGAAAAATATTGAAAATCGATAATATTGTCCAAGTTTTAGCCAGTTATGAAGGAAAATCTACGAAAAATCAGGGTCCAAGAATTTTATCTGCCATTCAGAATTTTATCACATTCTTCCAAAATAGAAAGCTTTAGAGCATGCACCATGAAATGCTCTATCCAACACATGTCAATTCTTGACATTATCTTAAAAAACAAGCGAGTAATCGCTGTTAGAAAATTGACTGTTCTCGCACGCCGAATCAACAAATGTCTCCGAAATCCCCTTAACAATTCGTTTTTTTTTAAAAAAGAAAATATTTGAGGAATGCTTGTCTTGCTTATATTTAGATTCAGTGTTTGTAGAACATTGACCGTTGGAAAATATTTCAATATTCCAATCGATGCGTATTTGATCCGTTATTCGTTTATTGCTAGAGAAATGTGTGCAGAAAGTGACTCATTCTAACACCCAATTCGGTTTCTACAATTATCAAGTTAATCATGACTTACCTTCGACAGAGTTCCGCTGCTTTTTCCCAAGAATGCCTAATGTTGAAGAATTTGTAACAATGTAATCCTCGTAATTCCCAACCTGTAACAACAAATCAGTGATTATATTTAAAAAAATTTTCATTGAAAAATAAAGATTACAAAATTATAGTAATTAGTGAAAGTTGCAACAAAAGAAAAAATAATTAAAACATTTGTTCCATTTTATTATTTCTTCCTCTTTTATTTTTTATTATTCAGTGATTTATTTTCTTAATTCTAAAACGGTGTTGTAATCATTCTCTATTATATGAAGATTCGGTTTTCTTTTTGTTTTGGCGGTTGATCATCAATGGTGAAAGTGTAGATTGTTTGTTTTAAGATTTGTTTCGTGTCGAATGGTCAAAATGGACGTTGATAGACAAAATTCTTATAAA
>JAZBGW010000005.1:75184-86635 GCA_037464815.1 Mylabris variabilis
ATGGGAGTCTTTTGATGGAGCTGCGCCAACAAATTATCCGTTACATAATCTTTAAAAAAAGTAATTAGTGAATCGGTAGTATTTTATGAAATATAAATTAAAATTTTCTACTTTAGCAAACAAATTTGAGCCTTTCTAATAAATTTTTACATTCTCAATTGTTGTGGGATTTTTATCGTGTTTTGAGGTCTACTAGCAAGATGGCTATTGTGAATTATCGAGAAAGCATCAAGTGCTAGATGACGGCCCCCCTGGTGATTACAATTTATGGACCCCTACACATAATAATAATTATTATTATTGAGGAATTTTATTTTTGCTTGAGGTTAGAGGGTAGATTCAAAATTCGAAGCAGTCTGTGCATTGCAAAAGACGACCAAAAAGCTATCTAGAGCAAAATCTAGAAAAACTCAATAAAATCTTTTCTTTCGTCCAAAAAGCAAATAATATGCGATTACTCAAATTTTGGTTGTTTTGAGAATAATTCCGATTTCGTTCTACTGAACTGAATTATTTGGGTTCGAAAACCTCTAAAAAAGCCCTCTTATTATTCAAAAATCGATGATATAGAACCAAAAGTGACTAAAAGCATCTAGGTCGTTGTCTTTTCACAGCTTTTTGTTGAAAAAATCGCCAAGAAACTAACGATTTAGGAAGAAATTGTCTCAAAACGTGAACTAAAAGTCTCTTTTTTATAATTCAGTATCAACATTCGCTGAAAGTTCTACTTTAAAAGTCATTAAAATTCACTGAATGTCTTTTTGACGATTTTTTGATTCACAATTCGAATAAAATTGATTAAAAATATCTAAATTGTATCCTTTCAAGAAAGTTACAAGAGTATCTTGAAACCTGGATAAAAATTAAAGACCGTATCGTCCTCTTTTTACCATTTAGTGTCAAAATTTCATACAAACGTGATTTTGACAAAAATATCTGAAAACTTGGATTACATTGAGAATTAAACGAAAAAATGGACTAAAATTGGTTGCAAATCTGAAGATAAAGTCCTCAATGTACAGAGACGAGCATAAAAAAGAGACCACTTTTTGTAGAGCTATGTAAAAAAGGCTTTTGAGAGCGGTCAAAGCAATGTAACTGAATTTTCGCAAGTTAGACTTTGCGAAGAGATATATTCAGTCAGAAGATAGGGGTGGGGTTACAGGTGCCAATACATTTTACAAATTTGGTACGGTTGAAGCTCGTTCTAATACCTCCAACCTACCCTCATGAGAGAAACAGCCTGATTCACACGCTCAAGAGTCGGTCTCTTTTTTGTGACCGCCACTGTACATGCTCATTTCGTGGCTGATATTCTATGTTACGATTTCCATTAATGGAATGTACATTTCAATATTATTTCTTTATTATTAAAACTACAACGTTGAAACAATAAATCCGCGATAAAAAGAAAGTCTTCGGCGAGATTTCATTGATAATATTACAGGTCAATAAATTAAAAAGACGTGATTTATCAAGGATACAAAAAAATTCAAACTAATTTTAAGATCTGTAGAGTGATAAGATAACAATTAATATCCAAAGATTCTCAGTTGATCTCGAGTGTTTTCTTTGGTAAATTTGAAGGTTTCTTTGTTGTTTTCCGTGTAAAATGACCACCTTCCTTTTCACAATTCTCATGCAAGAAACTAGGACAATTTGAGTATAATTTCTTAATTAGAAGTTTTATAAAAACTAAATTATAATTTTCTGTTACGGTCATGCACAGTTATTAACTTTGAACGAATGAATCATACAGAATTAATGAAAATTGAAGGAAAATCGAATATATGAACTGATTTATAATATTTTCATTCAACAGAAACAATTTCAATGTGAAAATGATAGAGTAAACAAGCCAGACTTTCACAATTAAATCGATCATGTAGCGACATCAAGACCATTTAACAATTCTACATGATAGAATTGACGAATCGTATGGAAAGTCAGAGAAAATCAATTGATATACAACTGGTTCAAGTAGAGAGACAGAGGAAAAAAAACGGATGGAAATTAGGTCGATAAACGTGTGCAAATTTAGTTAAAATGATGATAACCGTCGAATAAAAACCCTGAATCTTTATAGGCAAACATCTTTTAATATTTTAACAGTTATTTTCGATGTTCGCCTTTAGGCTTTGATCTATATTTTCTACAAGGCTACTTTATTTTAAGCTTAACCTTCAATACACGCGAATAGCGCAATGTTTGATAAGATTAGAGCTCAACAATTTTGTTGTATACAAAAATTTATCTCACTTCAGTATCATGTTGAATATTACACAAAAATGATGATAAAACGTGTTATAATCGACGTAGATGTCGGCATTGATGATTATTTAGCTTTATTACTCTTATTTCATGCTGAACAATTAGGCGAAATTAAAATTGAAGCAATCGTCTGTACGAATGGCAATACAACTCTTAATAATGTTTGCAAGAATGTTGTAAGAATCCTTGAAATCCTTAACAGGACTGATGTAAGTCAACGTATTCAATTCTAAATAAATTCTTAAGCTTGATAGTTTTATTGGAAAGATTCCAGTATATCGTGGAGCTTCAACGGCTCTAGTCCCCCAAAATCTACAGTTCGGTAAAGTACACGGTACAGATGGATTTGGCAATTTACAACACGATAAAGAACCAAATCTTAGTGTAATTAAAGATGAATCAGCGGTTGTGGCTGTTAGAGATCTACTATTGAAATATCCTGAAGAAATCAGTTTAATCTGTATTGGTCCTCTAACCAGTCTAGCTCTAATGTTACGTTTAGACGACAGGCTTGTATCGAAAATGAAAGATCTCTGGATTATGGGTGGAAATCATACAGGTTATTTATAAAAATAATCGTATCTTATTTCCTGTTGACTTTTTCTAATCTTAGGTGTGGGCAATGTGACTTCGACAGCTGAATTTAATTTCTACATGGACCCGGAAGCTGCATTCATAGTCCTAGACAGTGTCACCAAGCCGATTTATCTTCTAACTTTAGAAACCTGTAGACTTACAAATATGGAGTTGGTAAATTCTTGATATAGAAAAAATCAAAGAGAATAAAATAAACAGAGTCGTTTTTTAGGAATGGCGTGATCGAATCCTTAATGAAAAAACACATCCAGCTTTTGAGCTTTTGAAACGTCTCGAATTATGTATGGATAATAGAACGAAACGGACGAAATGGTGGCCGTATGATGCGTTCGCAATTGCAGCCTTTCTAAATCCAACAGAATTGATTAAGAGACAAAGTTGCCATCATGCTTCAGTTGAATTACACGGTTATCAGACACGTGGACAAGTTGTTATCGATCATCGGAAACAGAAACCGTCTAATATTGTATTGATTGAGGAGATTGATGAAGACAGATTTAAAGAATTGTTAATTAGGCTTAAATTTTAATAATTTGTTTTTATATTGTTGATTTTTGATAATTAAACGACTGAGCTGGCGATCAACTAGAATTAAAATCAATTTAATTAGACTATATTTTGTTGGCATTCCAAAGTTGACGGAAATGTAGCAAAAAATCCATATTCTCAAAAGCTTAACTTTTGCGTTATTTTATCTTAAATATTTCAGTAAATTAATTTAAAATTACTATTTTTATACAAAAGCAACAGATTTGGATGCTTCAACAATAACTGCAACTTCTACGTCCCCCGAGGAGATGTTTCAAGAAAAATCTGGACGAATCAAGTGGCAGTTCGAGAGACTTGTTATCATTATCACCTTATTTCACATGAATAAAGGCAAGGAAGAGAATCATTCGCGTCTCTTGGAATTCAACTGGGCAAAAATGATGCTTCAAGTAGACAGAAGAAAGAGGGTGTATAGAAGGGTATCTCTATTAATATCAACTAATAATTTAAGACATCTATTCTTATATAAAAGCAACAGATTTGGATGCTTCAACAATAAATGCAGCTTCTACGTCCTCCGAGTAGATGTTTTGGGAAAAATCTTAACAAACCAAGTGGTAATTCGAGAGGCTCGTTATCACCTTAACATGAAGGAAGGCAAGGAAGAGCTGCTCTTGGAATTCAACTCGACAAAAATGATACTTTGAGTAGACAGAAGAAAGAAGAAAGAATATTTCTGGTAATATCCATTGGATTTTAAATTTTCTTGTTTCACCATTGATTTGGCAAATCGATATAATGTGAAACCTGTCTAAGTTGGACACTCGCCGTGCTATCAAAAACTGTCCAATATAGACAGGAGTCCAACTTATGGAAAATCTCTCATTTTTTGGAACTATCATCTGTAATATAGTAGAAATCAATTTAAAACGAGGATAAGGCCACATTCTAAAAAGACAACCAGAGTGGTAGGCCAAATTTCCTAAAAATTACCTATCAACTATTTACCATTTTGAGAGCCAGCAAGGGGGACAAACTGGGCATTTGCCTCACCCTTACATCTCTAAAAACTGTGGTAATATCTAATTTTAACAAGCCGTGCTTTTTGCAAAATTTTTTGGTGACGCCCCTGTCTGCTACAAGCCTTTTCATTACCACTCATCTCTTCAACAAAATGCTTTCAACAAATCTTTTCATTGTTTATCGATTCCTCTGAGAAATTCTCCCAAACGAATTCCATTAATTTTAAATTCTTATGTTATCAGTAGTCTGGATTTCAGCTCCTTAGAGGGTGGCAGTGGAAACTAATCTCTAGAAAAATTTCAGTGTAGCGGTTCATGAATCTCAACTGCAACTACGTAGTTTTAACATTGATTTGACTGTCAACAAGACGAATTGCTTTATATCGATAGTTAGCAAATGTTGAAAAATAATAGACCACTTAGAATACTCCTATTGAAAGAGCGACATCATTGCTAAAACTCAGGTGTTTGATTTTAGCGAATTTCTCCATGGAAACGGTTCCCTCCGCTTTTTTCTCACAACCACTCGATTAAGTTGATTCATATTTCGAAAATATATAAAATAATGTAAATGTTAATAATTTTTAAATTTAATTCATTATAACAGATGTAGAATTATTTGTTACGAAATAAAAAAACATCTACACCAATGGTTGCTTGATAGCGTTGAAATCATTATGGTAAAACTGTAGATCCAGACTCTAGTTATCAATGGAAAGATTCGATCAAATGTGCTAGCAGTAATGTAGCCAACACGAGCACAATTGTCCAATGTAAGCAAGTGAAAATACCAAAAATCATTAAAAAGAGTGCCCAAATTACGCAATTATCCAACTTATAAGACTAAGTGTACATTTAAAACAATGTAATTTTGCCAGGCCAATTGAAAAGTGTCCAATTAGGACAGGCGTCCAATATACAGAGGTACAGGTAGGGAAATGTCTTACGTCAGATACCTGCCATTAGGCTCAATTCTGACGGCCCCCATGAGCGCGGGATCGGGAATACGCCCAATAATCGCCGCTAGTATGATATTCCTAGCTACCAATTTCCACCAGAGCTACAGGCACCTTGATTTGGTAAAGGCCACCTAGCAGACCTCTATTGATTATGCCGGTCAGTACCCGGGCTGTTTTTGACGCAGCCCACCCGGCGATGGGGCGCCACTGCCATCTCCCCTATTGTACCAGAGCAAGGATCGCTACTCCTTACCCCAATATTTAGGGTTTTTACCAATACCCCACGAAGCCAACTCTAACGATCGGCGTGCCGAGCTCCTCCCTTCCACCCGGGCAGAAAGTTCCCCTAGTACCAGGTCACACCACTGGTGGGGTGTTCGTGACCCCGTGAGCCATCATATTGGACTGTATTGTCTTAATATTTCTAGTAACAGCCAGATATGTAAATTCGTTGGGAAAACCGAGGGACAATCAACTGTTTCTATAAAAATCCAAATCGAAAGAAAACTCAATTAAACCTATAAAATACAGCTATATATGATCGAAACTACTTTACAAAAACCTGTTTATTATGATAAGAAGATACGCTTGTAGAGATATCTGTAGTCGTCTCATTTGCTTTTGTTGATTCTCCATCGTTAAATGTTTCGATTTCAATTCCGTTAATGTGAAGAAGATGAAGAAGATTAACGAAAATTAAATCGAAACATTTAACAACAAATGTGACGACTACAGGTATCTCTACATAATGAACAGGTATGAAGTAATTTCGATTAAACAGCTGATTATTTTATATGCTTAATTAGAGATTTTTTCTTTTGCTAAATTTGGATTGTTCATGCTCACTTCTATCCCGTCGAAGCTGTTATTATTTTGGTAAAAAGTTGCTTTTCCGCACTAGCGCGGAGATAATTATTTATGTAACTAAAGTGGGAACGAAGCCTTTGTGAAACGAGTGTGTGCGTTAAAGTACGAGCTTTAACCACACTGCAATAACGTATCTGTCATTTTGTTGTTTCCATTGCTTAGGTATATAAGGTAAATTCTTATAAAACTCTTATTAGTTAAGGAGCGATTCGAAAAATATTTAAAGGATTTGTAGAAGGCTTTAACAAAATTAGAACCTCGTAGCTCGTTTGCAAGTTCGTCAAAAATGCTAGTTTTAGACAATGTTGCAATTTTAAAAAATGAGTCAAGTGCTACACAAGATGACTACAAGTGACTCGAAGACCCTTCCAACATTGATGTTTTTCATTTTTTTCCATTGCATTACCTGTGCCAGAAAAAAATAGAGAAAAAAAATCAATGTTATGAGGATTCTTGAGTTACTCTAATTGTAAGTCGTTTTTGTGTTTATTTCGTTTTTTGAAAATTTCAACATCATCAGAAACGAGCGTTTTTTGACCACCTTCTAAATGAGCTACGAGGTTCTAATTTTGATAAAATTATCTCAAGGAACTTGAAATACTTTTCAAATCGCTCGCCCGCAATTAGAAGTTTCATAATAATCGACCACATTTAGAAGAAACAACCTGTATATTCAACAACGTAGATAACTAAATGGATAATAAATATAAATTATAAGATTGATAAAACGATCGCTTATGTAAGTAAGTTTTATTTTGTTGTCTACGTGTGATGGGGAAGAGACGTGTTATTGTTGACGTTGATGTTGGTGCTGATGATTATTTAGCATTGTTAATATTGCTAAATGCCGAGAGAAATGATGAAATCAAAATTGAAGCAATCATCTGTACAATGGGCAATACAACCGTCGATAATGTTGTTAAAAATGTTGTACGATTATTAGAAATTTTAAATAGAACTGATGTAAGTCGATGTAGAATAAACAAAGTTTTATTTTATTATCTTATCATATTATAATTATACTTAGATACCTGTGTATAAAGGTGCAACGAAACAATTAATTCCACCAGATGAAACACCAAAACCATTCTTTGGCACAGATGGTTTATGCGATCTACAATATGACAAAGAGCCCAATTTAAACGTGATAAAATCAGAACCGGCTTGTATAGCATTACGTGATTTAATATTGAAGCATCCGAATGAAATTAGCGTAATTTGTTTGGCTGCTTTAACGAATCTTGCATTGACTCTACGATTAGATGAAGAAGTCGGTGCGAAAATCAAAGATCTTTGGATAATGGGTGGAAATTATACCGGTAAGTTAGAGATCAAAATCGAGCTTGTTTTATAATTTTGATAATTCTCAGCTGTTGGAAATGTTACATCATCGGCTGAATACAACTTCTATGTTGATCCCGAAGCCGTCTACATTGTTCTTGAAAGTATAAAGAAACCTATTTATATTTTAACGTGGGAGACTTGCCTTTTAACAAATATAAGTTTTGTAAATATTATTCATTTGATAACACGCTCAATTAATTGTGATTATTTTGAAATTTTAAGGATTGGAGATACAATGTGTTCGGTATAAAGAATCATCCAGCCATACAGTTGTTGAATCAAGTTGAAAAGATAGCCTTTGAAGATTTTGCAGAGCAAAGATGGATACCTTGTGATGCATATGTTGCAGCTGCTTATCTATATCCAGACGATATTATTTTACAAAAAAACACCCATTATGCTTCAATAGAATTACATGGTAATCTAACTCGAGGACAGGTTGTACTTGATCATACGAAAAAGAATAAACCGAATGTTGTTATAATTGAAAAAATTAAATGTGAGAAATTTCAAGAATTATTAATGAAACTATAAAATAGAAAAAATGAATGTAGGCGAAATTAACTGAAGGTTAAAATTTTGTTAAAAAGCTGTATATATTAATTGTTTTTTCCGTTCGTATTGTAGATAGTGGAATTTGATTGGTAACATTAAACTATTATACAGTGACAGTTTCTAAGTGCATGTTTTTCTATTTGACCCTGAATAAATAACAGGAATGACAACATAAAAATACGGTATTGTACAATTATGTTTTTAAAACAATTTCCTTCTACCTGTTGTCATATTCTTTTCGATATTAGAACTATGCGTAAGGGTGAAGGATGAGAGTTGTGACGCAAAAATTTCGCATATCCGCCCAGTGATTAGTACATGATTTAAAAAATTCTATAAAAATTACAATAGAAGTTATCTTGAAATCTACATTGTTTGTATGTCTGATGCTTTCTTATTCTAGATTAAACTCATCTTTACAAGCGTGATTATTTTACGTAACCACTTTCTAGACGCTTCAAATTTAAGCACTTCTTTTTTCAAGTTCTGCGGTGAACACTTGAGACTACTTTTAGAGAAAAGAGAGCCGAATCTTAACCCGTCTCCACACATTGGCCCCAACGTTAGTACAAACGTTGGCTTATGTTGCACGAGTGATTTTGTGAAAAAACTTCTCAACGGATGGAGTTAGAATAAGATAAGCTCCAACGTGTGGATGGCTAGATAAACGTTGACGCCACTCCTTTGATATTTTGTTGAAAAACCGACAACACATGACCAATTTCCAACGTTGGCGCCAACCCCATTTCCTTTGATCATACATTGGACAAAGAGCGTTGGCGTCCCAACGTTGGGACCAACGTGTGGAGCCGGGATTACAGTTGGATTCAAGGCTACTCATGCCAATTTTTCTCATGTGGAAAAATATGAGGTCAGCAAATCCTCCTAAATTACTTAACCGCACTCTTTTCCACTCTACCCCGATCTTATCCAATCTTCAAGCCTCTTAACCCGACTGGAAAGGAAAACCCGTTTTAGTGGGCGAAAATACAAAGCCTTTTTAGTCCTTCTGTATATTGGCAGAATCGTTTTCAAGTGAATATTAAAGGCTCCTTTTAGGCAACAGAGAGACGCTTAAAGACCAAAAACTGTCTGGTGCACGATTTGAGGCTATTCATGCTAATAGTTACCAAGGTATGCTTTGTCAAATTTCCTTATACACTGGCCAAAACAATAAATTACTAGAAAAACAAGCTTGTGGAGTTTTGAAAGTTACAAGGCTATTACTCTAAAAATTGTCTGTAATTTTGAATATATGCCACATGGTGTTTGGTAAATCACAGAAATTACAAAGCAGAAAATTGAAGTCATTTATTGTATAGTGCTACCAATTTTCCAAGGGAATGACTAAAGTAATAGAATAAGGTCAAGTACCTATATTTAACAATGAATGTTCAATTGCAAGTCCGATCATCTGGCTAGTTTTCTAACAAAACGAGTGTTTACAAGGGATTGTTATAGAATATAATTTAAATACAGTTATTTTAAAAATAAATTTCGGTCGATCAAGTGCCTTATTTTCAATAGAGATAACAAATACATTTTACTATTTGTCATTTACAGTATTGTTATTTAAATTAAATTTTAAATTAAATAATGTCGAATAGACTAATCGAAGAAACAAACACATTCAGCGCAAGCAATACCTTTATCGTACAAATATTCCCTAGAAATTCTCAACAGTTTTATTCACACAAATTATGCCACTCGACATTAGTCAACTTAATTTACGTTGAAATTATTAATATTTTTATTTTATCACACCAATGCCTGCAAATTAAACCGTTCAGCAAGAACCAACGAGAAGGTTGTAGAGCTATTTCTTGTCAGGAAGAGGAAAATAGAAACAAAGAGGATAGATAAATAAGGTAAATATGTAAAATTTTAGTACGAAATTTTGTATTGCGAGCGAAATCTGAAATCATAGCATATGTAATAATTATTACATTTTAATACTAACCATTACTTTATAATTCTTATTTACCACATCATCATTATTATCATTATGATTAATAACATCAATGACTTCAACATTATTGTACTCCCAAGCACACCACATTTTTTAACAGAAAATTTGAACACTGTTTATCGCAAAAAACTCAAATTTAGTATACAAGAAAGCTTATAACAAACTAACCCCTCATTCAAATGTTCAGGTTTATTAAACTTATAGTCGACTCACAACTTTAAGAGAGTAATAAAATTTTACCAACAAAGACCACCTGGAATAGCAACCTTAAGACGTGGTAGTTTGAAAATTTTCGTTTATTTTAGCATCTGCAATTACAGGACTGGCCGCTTTACACCAGTTGTTGGCCATAAAGAGCTCTGAACAAAAAGGTCTGCCTGTTTTAATTGACAAGATTGAAAATTTGTGGTTATTTACGAAATTCAATTCGTTTATTACTCTTTTAAAGGTGTGTGTTAACTATAGCTAACTGCAGAAAGTTAAGGGCATTGGATAAAGATTAGAAAGTTGAAAACTTTTCTATTTATTCTTGTTTTTTCCTTCTTGAGAATAAATCAATATTAATAATTCCAACTAATAATAATTGTAACGTAAATTAAATTGACTAATGTAGAGTGGCATAATTTGCGTGTTATGAATAAAACTGTTGAGAATTTCTAATTAAGCTATTGCTTGCGCTGAATGTGTTTGTTTCCTAGATTAATCTATTCGACATTATTTAATTTAGAATTTAATTGAAATAATAGTACTGTAAATGTCAAATGTTAAAATGTATTTGTTATCTGTATTGAAAATGTAATTGATCGTCCAAAATTTTTTTTTAAAATAACTGTATTCAAAATTCATTCTATAACAATCCCCTGTGAACACTCGTTTTAGCTGTTTTGTTTGAAAACTAGCCAGATGGTCGGATTGTCGATCCTTTTTTTGATTTGTTAATTTATACTTGCAGCTGAACATTCATTGATTTTATTCTGTTACGTTAGTCATTCCCAATTGGTACCACTATACTTGACCTCCAGAACATTCGTTCTGGGGCGTGCCATAAGTGAGTAATTATAAAGCTCCCTCTTTAAATTAAACTTGACACATAATTGTTAATTATATAACAATCTCATTATCTTAACAGTGACACATTTTCCCATTCGAGTTAAATATTCGTTCATTAAAAACAACATTCTGTTATTAATTTATGATTATTAACACTATTTTGCATTTTTACTGTAACATTACATAACGAATTTTTGAAGGTGAATCTACATTAATTATATGTATAACAAAATGGAGTTTTTTCAAATATATCGATTAATTATCTTTTTCGTTGACCGTTTATTAAGGTCAATATTAATGAATTGTTTTATTTAAAAAAGAGTGGATT